>CAUJBZ010000096.1:0-86168 GCA_963082915.1 Dolichopus griseipennis
AAACTTTAGTAAATTAACTATAGTAAAACTTTAGTAAATTTGCTATAGTAAAACTTTAGTAAATTTACTATAGTAAAACTTTAGTAGTAAATGCTATAGTAAAACCTTAGTAAATTTACTATAGTTAAACTTTAGTAAACTATAGTAAAACTTTAGTAAAATTACTATAGTAAAACTATAGTAAAATTACTATAGTAAAACTTTAGTAAATTTACTATAGTAAAACTTTAGTAAATTTACTATAGTAAAACTTTAGTAAATTTACTATAGTAAAACTTTAGTAAATTTACTATAGTAAAACTTTAGTAAATTTACTATAGTAAAACTTTAGTAAATTTGCTATAGTAAAACTTTAGTAAAATTACTATAGTAAAACTTTAGTAAATTTGCTATAGTAAAACTTTAGTAAATTTTCTATGGTAAAACTTTAGTAAATTTACTATAGTAAAACTTTAGTAAATTTACTATAGTAAAACTTTAGTAAATTTACTATAGTAAAAATATAGTAAAATTACTATAGTAAAACTTTAGTAAATTTACTATAGTAAAACTTTAGTAGTAAATGCTATAGTAAATCTTTAGTAAATTTACTATAGTAAAACTTTAGTAAAATTACTATAGTAAAACTTTAGTAAAATTACTATAGTAAAATTATAGTAAAATTACTATAGTAAAACTTTAGTAAAATTACTATAGTAAAACTTTAGTAAAATTACTATAGTAAAACTATAGTAAAATTACTATAGTAAAACTTTAGTAAAATTACTATAGTAAAACTTTAGTAAAATTACTATAGTAAAACTATAGTAAAATTACTATAGTAAAACTTTAGTAATATTACTATAGTAAAACTTTAGTAAAATTACTATAGTAAAACTTTAGTAAAATTACTATAGTAAAACTTTAGTAAAATTACTATAGTAAAACTTTAGTAAAATTACTATAGTAAAACTTTATTAAATTTGCTATATTAAAACTTTAGTAAATTTACTATAGTAAAACTTTAGTAAATTTACTATAGTAAAACTTTAGTAAATTTGCTATAGTAAAACTTTAGTAAAATTACTATAGTAAAACTTTAGTAAATTTGCTATAGTAAAACTTTAGTAAATTTTCTATGGTAAAACTTTAGTAAATTTACTATAGTAAAACTTTAGTAAATTTACTATAGTAAAACTTTAGTAAATTTACTATAGTAAAACTTTAGTAAATTTACTATAGTAAAACTTTAGTAGTAAATGCTATAGTAAAACCTTAGTAAATTTACTATAGTTAAACTTTAGTAAACTATAGTAAAACTATAGTAAAATTACTATAGTAAAACTTTAGTAAATTTACTATAGTAAAACTTTAGTAAAATTACTATAGTAAAACTTTAGTAAATTTGCTATAGTAAAACTTTAGTAAATTTACTATAGTAAAACTTTAGTAAATTTACTATAGTAAAACTTTAGTAAATTACTATAGTAAAACTTTTGTAAATTTGCTATAGTAAAACTTTAGTAAAATTACTATAGTAAAACTTTAGTAAATTTACTATAGTAAAACTTTAGTAGTAAATGCTATAGTAAAACTTTAGTAAATTTACTATAGTAAAACTTTAGTAGTAAATGCTATAGTAAAACTTTAGTAAATTTACTATAGTTAAACTTTAGTAAACTATAGAAAAACTATAGTAAAATTACTATAGTAAAACTTTAGTAAAATTACTATAGTAAAACTTTAGTAAATTTGCTATAGTAAAACTTTAGTAAATTTACTATAGTAAAACTTTAGTAAATTACTATAGTAAAACTTTTGTAAATTTGCTATAGTAAAACTATAGTAAAATTACTAGTAAAATTACTATAGTAAAACTTTAGTAAAATTACAATAGTAAAACTTTAGTAAAATTACTATAGTAACTACTTTAGTAAATTTACTATAGTAAAACTTTAGTAAATTTACTATAGTAAAACTTTAGTAAATTTACTATAGTAAAACTATAGTAAAATTACTATAGTAAAACTATAGTAAAATTACTATAGTAAAACTATAGTAAAATTACTATAGTAAAACTTTAGTAAAATTACTATAGTAAAACTATAGTAAAATTACTATAGTAAAACTTTAGTAAATTTACTATAGTAAAACTTTAGTAAATTTACTATAGTAAAACTATAGTAAATTTACTATAGTAAAACTTTAGTAAATTTACTATAGTAAAACTTTAGTAAATTTATTATAGTAAAACTTTAGTAAATTTACTATAGTAAAACTTTAGTAGTAAATGCTGTAGTAAAACTTATAAAAAGTAAAATTACTATAGTAAAACTTTAGTAAAATTACTATAGTAAAACTTTAGTAAATTTACTATAGTAAAACTTTAGTAAATTTACTATAGTAAAAATATAGTAAAATTACTAAAGTAAAACTATAGTAAAATTACTATAGTAAAACTTTAGTAAAATTACTATAGTAAAACTTTAGTAAATTTACTATAGTAAAACTTTAGTAAATTTACTATAGTAAAACTTTAGTAAATTACTATAGTAAAACTTTAGTAAATTACTATAGTAAAACTTTAGTAAAATTACTATAGTAAAACTTTAGTAAATTTACTATAGTAAAACTTTAGTAAATTTACTATAGTAAAACTTTAGTAAATTTACTATAGTAAAACTTTAGTAAATTTGCTATAGTAAAACTTTAAAAAATTTACTATAGTAAAACTATAGTAAAATTACTATAGTAAAACTTTGCTATAGTAAAACTTTAGTAAAATTACTATAGTAAAACTTTAGTAAAATTACTATAGTAAAACTTTAGTAAATTTACTATAGTAAAACTTTAGTAAATTTACTTTAATAAAACTTTAGTAAATTTACTATAGTAAAACTTTAGTAAATTACTATAGTAAAACTTTAGTAAATTTGCTATAGTAAAACTTTAGTAAAATTACTATAGTAAAACTTTAGTAAATTTGCTATAGTAAAACTTTAGTAAATTTGCTATAGTAAAACTTTAGTAAAATTACTATAGTAAAACTTTAGTAAAATTACTATAGTAAAACTTTAGTAAATTTACTATAGTAAAACTTTAGTAAAATTATTATAGTAAAACTATAGTAAATTTACTATAGTAAAACTTTAGTAAAATTACTATAGTAAAACTTTAGTAAAATTACTATAGTAAAACTTTAGTAAATTTACTATAGTAAAACTTTAGTAAATTTACTATAGTAAAACTTTAGTAAAATTATTATAGTAAAACTATAGTAAATTTACTATAGTAAAACTTTAGTAAATTTACTATAGTAAAACTTTAGTAAAATTACTATAGTAAAACTTTAGTAAATTTGCTATAGTAAAACTTTAGTAAATTTACTATAGTAAAACTTTAGTAAATTTACTATAGTAAAACTTTAGTAAATTTGCTATAGTAAAACTTTAAAAAATTTACTATAGTAAAACTTTAGTAAATTTACTATAGTAAAACTTTAGTAGTAAATGCTGTAGTAAAACTTATAAAAAGTAAAATTACTATAGTAAAACTTTAGTAAAATTACTATAGGAAAACTTTAGTAAATTTACTATAGTAAAACTTTAGTAAATTTACTATAGTAAAAATATAGTAAAATTACTAAAGTAAAACTATAGTAAAATTACTATAGTAAAACTTTAGTAAAATTACTATAGTAAAACTTTAGTAAATTTACTATAGTAAAACTTTAGTAAATTTACTATAGTAAAACTTTAGTAAATTACTATAGTAAAACTTTAGTAAATTACTATAGTAAAACTTTAGTAAAATTACTATAGTAAAACTTTAGTAAATTTACTATAGTAAAACTTTAGTAAATTTACTATAGTAAAACTTTAGTAAATTTGCTATAGTAAAACTTTAAAAAATTTACTATAGTAAAACTTTAGTAAATTTACTATAGTAAAACTTTAGTAGTAAATGCTATAGTAAAACTTATAAAAAGTAAAATTACTATAGTAAAACGTTAGTAAAATTACTATAGTAAAACTTTAGTAAATTTACTATAGTAAAACTTTAGTAAATTTACTATAGTAAAAATATAGTAAAATTACTAAAGTAAAACTATAGTAAAATTACTATCGTAAAACTTTAGTAAAATTACTATAGTAAAACTTTAGTAAATTTGCTATAGTAAAACTTTAGTAAATTTACTATAGTAAAACTTTAGTAAATTTGCTATAGTAAAACTTTAGTAAAATTACTATAGTAAAACTTTAGTAAAATTACTATAGTAAAACTTTAGTAAATTTGCTATAGTAAAACTTTAGTAAATTTACTATAGTAAAACTTTAGTAAATTTACTATAGTAAAACTTTAGTAAATTTATTATAGTAAAACTTTAGTAGTAAATGCTATAGTAAAACTTTAGTAAATTTACTATAGTAAAACTTTAGTAGTAAATGCTGTAGTAAAACTTTAGTAAATTTACTATAGTTAAACTTTAGTAAACTATAGTAAAACTATAATAAAATTACTATAGTAAAACTGTAGTAAAAAGTAAAACTTTAGTAAATTTACTATAGTAAAACTTTAGTAAATTACTATAGTAAAACTTTTGTAAAGTTGCTATAGTAAAACTATAGTAAAATTACTATAGTAAAACTATAGTAAAACTAGTAAAAACTAGTAAAACTATAGTAAAATTACTAGTAAAATTACTATAGTAAAACTTTAGTAAAATTACAATAGTAAAACTTTAGTAAAATTACTATAGTAAAATTACTATAGTAACTACTTTAGTAAATTTACTATAGTAAAACTTTAGTAAATTTACTATAGTAAAACTTTAGTAAATTTACTATAGTAAAACTTTAGTAAATTTATTATAGTAAAACTTTAGTAAATTTACTATAGTAAAACTTTAGTAGTAAATGCTACAGTAAAACTTTAGTAAATTTACTATAGTAAAACTTTAGTAGTAAATGCTATAGCAAAACTTTAGTAAATTTACTATAGTTAAACTTTAGTAAACTATAGTAAAACTATAGTAAAATTACTATAGTAAAACTTTAGTAAATTTACTATAGTAAAACTTTAGTAAATTTACTATAGTAAAACTTTAGTAGTAAATGCTACAGTAAAACTTTAGTAAATTTACTATAGTAAAACTTTAGTAGTAAATGCTATAGTAAAACTTTAGTAAATTTACTATAGTTAAACTTTAGTAAACTATAGTAAAACTATAGTAAATTTACTATAGTAAAACTTTAGTAAATTTACTATAGTAAAACTTTAGTAAATTTATTATAGTAAAACTTTAGTAAATTTACTATAGTAAAACTTTAGTAGTAAATGCTATAGTAAAACTTTAGTAAATTTACTATAGTAAAACTTTAGTAGTAAATGCTATAGTAAAACTTTAGTAAATTTACTATAGTTAAACTTTAGTAAACTATAGAAAAACTATAGTAAAATTACTATAGTAAAACTTTAGTAAAATTACTATAGTAAAACTTTAGTAAATTTGCTATAGTAAAACTTTAGTAAATTTACTATAGTAAAACTTTAGTAAATTACTATAGTAAAACTTTTGTAAATTTGCTATAGTAAAACTATAGTAAAATTACTAGTAAAATTACTATAGTAAAACTTTAGTAAAATTACAATAGTAAAACTTTAGTAAAATTACTATAGTAACTACTTTAGTAAATTTACTATAGTAAAACTTTAGTAAATTTACTATAGTAAAACTTTAGTAAATTTACTATAGTAAAACTATAGTAAAATTACTATAGTAAAACTATAGTAAAATTACTATAGTAAAACTATAGTAAAATTACTATAGTAAAACTTTAGTAAAATTACTATAGTAAAACTATAGTAAAATTACTATAGTAAAACTTTAGTAAATTTACTATAGTAAAACTTTAGTAAATTTACTATAGTAAAACTATAGTAAATTTACTATAGTAAAACTTTAGTAAATTTACTATAGTAAAACTTTAGTAAATTTACTATAGTAAAACTTTAGTAAATTTACTATAGTAAAACTTTAGTAGTAAATGCTATAGTAAAACTTTAGTAAATTTACTATAGTAAAACTTTAGTAGTAAATGCTATAGTAAAACTTTAGTAAATTTACTATAGTTAAACTTTAGTAAACTATAGAAAACTATACTATAGTAAAACTTTAGTAAATTTGCTATAGTAAAACTTTAGTAAAATTACTATAGTAAAACTTTAGTAAATTTGCTATAGTAAAACTTTAGTAAATTTACTATAGTAAAACTTTAGCAAATTTACTATAGTAAAACTTTAGTAAATTACTATAGTAAAACTTTTGTAAATTTGCTATAGTAAAACTATAGTACAATTACTATAGTAAAACTATAGTAAAATTACTATAGTAAAACTATAGTAAAATTACTAGTAAAATTACTAGTAAAATTACTATAGTAAAACTTTAGTAAAATTACTATAGTAAAACTTTAGTAAAATTACTATAGTAAAACTATAGTAAAATTACTATAGTAAAACTTTAGTAAATTTACTATAGTAAAACTTTAGGAAATTTACTATAGTAAAACTTTAGTAAATTTACTATAGTAAAACTATAGTAAATTTACTATAGTAAAACTTTAGTAAATTTACTATAGTAAAACTTTAGTAAAATTACTATAGTAAAACTATAGTAAAATTACTATAGTAAAACTTTAGTAAAATTACTATAGTAAAACTATAGTAAAATTACTATAGTAAAACTTTAGTAAATTTACTATAGTAAAACTTTAGTAAATTTACTATAGTAAAACTATAGTAGTAAATGCTATAGTAAAACTTTAGTAAATTTACTATAGTTAAACTTTAGTAAACTATAGAAAACTATACTATAGTAAAACTTTAGTAAATTTGCTATAGTAAAACTTTAGTAAAATTACTATAGTAAAACTTTAGTAAATTTGCTATAGTAAAACTTTAGTAAATTTACTATAGTAAAACTTTAGCAAATTTACTATAGTAAAACTTTAGTAAATTACTATAGTAAAACTTTTGTAAATTTGCTATAGTAAAACTATAGTACAATTACTATAGTAAAACTATAGTAAAATTACTATAGTAAAACTATAGTAAAATTACTAGTAAAATTACTAGTAAAATTACTATAGTAAAACTTTAGTAAAATTACTATAGTAAAACTTTAGTAAAATTACTATAGTAAAACTATAGTAAAATTACTATAGTAAAACTTTAGTAAATTTACTATAGTAAAACTTTAGGAAATTTACTATAGTAAAACTTTAGTAAATTTACTATAGTAAAACTTTAGTAAATTTACTATAGTAAAACTTTAGTAAATTTACTATAGTAAAACTTTAGTAAATTTACTATAGTAAAACTTTAGTAAATTTACTATAGTAAAACTTTAGTAAATTTACTATAGTAAAACTTTAGTAAATTTACTATAGTAAAACTTTAAAAAAATAAAACTTAAGTAAATTTACTATAGTAAAAGTTTAGTAAAATTACTATAGTAAAACTATAGTAAAATTACTAGTAAAATTACTATAGTAAAACTATAGTAAAATTACTATAGTAAAACTTTAGTAAAATTACTATAGTAAAACTATAGTAAAATTACTATAGTAAAACTTTAGTAAATTTACTATAGTAAAACTATAGTAAAATTACTATAGTAAAACTTTAGTAAATTTACTATAGTAAAAGTTTAGTAAATTTACTATAGTAAAACTTTAGTAAATTTACTATAGTAAAACTTTAGTAAATTTACTATAGTAAAACTTTAGTAAATTTACTATAGTAAAACTTTAGTAAATTTACTATAGTAAAACTTTAGTAAATTTACTATAGTAAAACTTTAGTAAATTTACTATAGTAAAACTTTATTAAAATTACTATAGTAAAACTTTAGTAAATTTACTATAGTAAAACTTTAGTAAATTTACTATAGTAAAACTTTAGTAGTAAATGCTATAGTAAAACTTTAGTAAATTTACTATAGTAAAACTTTAGTAGTAAATGCTATAGTAAAACTTTAGTAAATTTACTATAGTAAAACTTTAGTAGTAAATGCTATAGTAAAACTTATAAAAAGTAAAATTACTATAGTAAAACGTTAGTAAAATTACTATAGTAAAACTTTAGTAAATTTACTATAGTAAAACTTTAGTAAATTTACTATAGTAAAAATATAGTAAAATTACTAAAGTAAAACTATAGTAAAATTACTATCGTAAAACTTTAGTAAAATTACTATAGTAAAACTTTAGTAAATTTGCTATAGTAAAACTTTAGTAAATTTACTATAGTAAAACTTTAGTAAATTTGCTATAGTAAAACTTTAGTAAAATTACTATAGTAAAACTTTAGTAAAATTACTATAGTAAAACTTTAGTAAATTTACTATAGTAAAACTTTAGTAAATTTACTATAGTAAAACTTTAGTAAATTTGCTATAGTAAAACTTTAAAAAATTTACTATAGTAAAACTTTAGTAAATTTACTATAGTAAAACTTTAGTAGTAAATGCTATAGTAAAACTTATAAAAAGTAAAATTACTATAGTAAAACGTTAGTAAAATTACTATAGTAAAACTTTAGTAAATTTACTATAGTAAAACTTTAGTAAATTTACTATAGTAAAAATATAGTAAAATTACTAAAGTAAAACTATAGTAAAATTACTATCGTAAAACTTTAGTAAAATTACTATAGTAAAACTTTAGTAAATTTGCTATAGTAAAACTTTAGTAAATTTACTATAGTAAAACTTTAGTAAATTTGCTATAGTAAAACTTTAGTAAAATTACTATAGTAAAACTTTAGTAAAATTACTATAGTAAAACTTTAGTAAATTTGCTATAGTAAAACTTTAGTAAATTTACTATAGTAAAACTTTAGTAAATTTACTATAGTAAAACTTTAGTAAATTTATTATAGTAAAACTTTAGTAGTAAATGCTATAGTAAAACTTTAGTAAATTTACTATAGTAAAACTTTAGTAGTAAATGCTGTAGTAAAACTTTAGTAAATTTACTATAGTTAAACTTTAGTAAACTATAGTAAAACTATAATAAAATTACTATAGTAAAACTGTAGTAAAAAGTAAAACTTTAGTAAATTTACTATAGTAAAACTTTAGTAAATTACTATAGTAAAACTTTTGTAAAGTTGCTATAGTAAAACTATAGTAAAATTACTATAGTAAAACTATAGTAAAACTAGTAAAAACTAGTAAAACTATAGTAAAATTACTAGTAAAATTACTATAGTAAAACTTTAGTAAAATTACAATAGTAAAACTTTAGTAAAATTACTATAGTAAAATTACTATAGTAACTACTTTAGTAAATTTACTATAGTAAAACTTTAGTAAATTTACTATAGTAAAACTTTAGTAAATTTACTATAGTAAAACTTTAGTAAATTTATTATAGTAAAACTTTAGTAAATTTACTATAGTAAAACTTTAGTAGTAAATGCTACAGTAAAACTTTAGTAAATTTACTATAGTAAAACTTTAGTAGTAAATGCTATAGCAAAACTTTAGTAAATTTACTATAGTTAAACTTTAGTAAACTATAGTAAAACTATAGTAAAATTACTATAGTAAAACTTTAGTAAATTTACTATAGTAAAACTTTAGTAAATTTACTATAGTAAAACTTTAGTAGTAAATGCTACAGTAAAACTTTAGTAAATTTACTATAGTAAAACTTTAGTAGTAAATGCTATAGTAAAACTTTAGTAAATTTACTATAGTTAAACTTTAGTAAACTATAGTAAAACTATAGTAAATTTACTATAGTAAAACTTTAGTAAATTTACTATAGTAAAACTTTAGTAAATTTATTATAGTAAAACTTTAGTAAATTTACTATAGTAAAACTTTAGTAGTAAATGCTATAGTAAAACTTTAGTAAATTTACTATAGTAAAACTTTAGTAGTAAATGCTATAGTAAAACTTTAGTAAATTTACTATAGTTAAACTTTAGTAAACTATAGAAAAACTATAGTAAAATTACTATAGTAAAACTTTAGTAAAATTACTATAGTAAAACTTTAGTAAATTTGCTATAGTAAAACTTTAGTAAATTTACTATAGTAAAACTTTAGTAAATTACTATAGTAAAACTTTTGTAAATTTGCTATAGTAAAACTATAGTAAAATTACTAGTAAAATTACTATAGTAAAACTTTAGTAAAATTACAATAGTAAAACTTTAGTAAAATTACTATAGTAACTACTTTAGTAAATTTACTATAGTAAAACTTTAGTAAATTTACTATAGTAAAACTTTAGTAAATTTACTATAGTAAAACTATAGTAAAATTACTATAGTAAAACTATAGTAAAATTACTATAGTAAAACTATAGTAAAATTACTATAGTAAAACTTTAGTAAAATTACTATAGTAAAACTATAGTAAAATTACTATAGTAAAACTTTAGTAAATTTACTATAGTAAAACTTTAGTAAATTTACTATAGTAAAACTATAGTAAATTTACTATAGTAAAACTTTAGTAAATTTACTATAGTAAAACTTTAGTAAATTTACTATAGTAAAACTTTAGTAAATTTACTATAGTAAAACTTTAGTAGTAAATGCTATAGTAAAACTTTAGTAAATTTACTATAGTAAAACTTTAGTAGTAAATGCTATAGTAAAACTTTAGTAAATTTACTATAGTTAAACTTTAGTAAACTATAGAAAACTATACTATAGTAAAACTTTAGTAAATTTGCTATAGTAAAACTTTAGTAAAATTACTATAGTAAAACTTTAGTAAATTTGCTATAGTAAAACTTTAGTAAATTTACTATAGTAAAACTTTAGCAAATTTACTATAGTAAAACTTTAGTAAATTACTATAGTAAAACTTTTGTAAATTTGCTATAGTAAAACTATAGTACAATTACTATAGTAAAACTATAGTAAAATTACTATAGTAAAACTATAGTAAAATTACTAGTAAAATTACTAGTAAAATTACTATAGTAAAACTTTAGTAAAATTACTATAGTAAAACTTTAGTAAAATTACTATAGTAAAACTATAGTAAAATTACTATAGTAAAACTTTAGTAAATTTACTATAGTAAAACTTTAGGAAATTTACTATAGTAAAACTTTAGTAAATTTACTATAGTAAAACTTTAGTAAATTTACTATAGTAAAACTTTAGTAAATTTACTATAGTAAAACTTTAGTAAATTTACTATAGTAAAACTTTAGTAAATTTACTATAGTAAAACTTTAGTAAATTTACTATAGTAAAACTTTAGTAAATTTACTATAGTAAAACTTTAAAAAAAATAAAACTTAAGTAAATTTACTATAGTAAAAGTTTAGTAAAATTACTATAGTAAAACTATAGTAAAATTACTAGTAAAATTACTATAGTAAAACTATAGTAAAATTACTATAGTAAAACTTTAGTAAAATTACTATAGTAAAACTATAGTAAAATTACTATAGTAAAACTTTAGTAAATTTACTATAGTAAAACTATAGTAAAATTACTATAGTAAAACTTTAGTAAATTTACTATAGTAAAAGTTTAGTAAATTTACTATAGTAAAACTTTAGTAAATTTACTATAGTAAAACTTTAGTAAATTTACTATAGTAAAACTTTAGTAAATTTACTATAGTAAAACTTTAGTAAATTTACTATAGTAAAACTTTAGTAAATTTACTATAGTAAAACTTTAGTAAATTTACTATAGTAAAACTTTAGTAAAATTACTATAGTAAAACTTTAGTAAATTTGCTATAGTAAAACTTTAGTAAATTTACTATAGTAAAACTTTAGTAAATTTACTATAGTAAAACTTTAGTAAATTTATTATAGTAAAACTTTAGTAGTAAATGCTATAGTAAAACTTTAGTAAATTTACTATAGTAAAACTTTAGTAGTAAATGCTGTAGTAAAACTTTAGTAAATTTACTATAGTTAAACTTTAGTAAACTATAGTAAAACTATAATAAAATTACTATAGTAAAACTGTAGTAAAATTACTATAGTAAAACTTTAGTAAATTTGCTATAGTAAAACTTTAGTAAATTTACTATAGTAAAACTTTAGTAAATTACTATAGTAAAACTTTTGTAAAGTTGCTATAGTAAAACTATAGTAAAACTAGCTGTTGGCCCGTCACAGAATGACGGAAGGTCAGTTGAAAGAAGAACTTTTTCTAATTAAGAACTATTTCTAATTTAATTACATATATTACATATACATATATTATATATCAATACCATTTTCTTAAATAAAATGGTAACCGTTGCATTCTACGTAATACAGACTATGCTTCAATTCTAGTTATGTACAAAAAAAACAAAAACTTATATGTTGTTGTATCTAAAAATTTGAAGATGAATAATTTATTTAGTCTACCTTTTTTATGTTTTGAATTTGATAAAATTTTGGGGCTGTTAGTTCAAATCCCTTCTTGGTGAAATGTTTTTTTAATTTCAATTAATATTTTTTTTTTTATTCAATTACGTACTTTTTAAAATTAAGTTCGATAAATTTGTGTTAATAAGAGATGTGACATAGATTTATTTTGTTTCAATAATGATTTATTTCTCCAACTATTAATGTTTTGTATATACATTTTTAAAAAAATGTTGTTATACATTCTATATTGTTTCCTTTGTTTAGATTCAAATCAAAATACTTGTTTGAAGGCTAACCGTTCTATAATGTACTTATTCAACATGCTAAATAATGTATCTATTTATATGTACGTGAAATTGTATTAAATAAATGTTGATTTTTGAATTGAGTTTTGCATTATCAAATGCAAATTATAAATTTTATTTGAAATTTTTTTAATATACCTAACCCTAACTAAGTTTAAAATCTATTTTGTCTGGTTTTTATGTTGCATTGAACTCAGAGGTATAGTATACCTGAACCCACTTTCCCAACCGTCAGTTGTTACATAATTTTTTTCCATTTTAACTTTTAAATAGATAAATAATTAAAAAGTTATGAAGGAAGGGATGAGAGATAGATGAGGTAGAGTTGAGAGCGAGATGAGGGGAAACTTTGAAATTACTTTAATACATTTCTTGGTTTATTTGCTTAAGCAAACCAATCAATGCATCAAAGCATACATTGGGCTTTCGCCCTTATTTCAAATTTTTACTGAAAATTATTAAGACTAACTACACAAATGTTCCTGTGAAGCATTGTCTTCTTAGTTTTTATTTACAAAATGTCTTACTATATATTTAAAATTTCCAGAAAATCTTCTGTGATTTTTAAAACTGAAATGAAATTTTTCATAAACTAATAAGTAAATTTTATTTTAAAAAAAATTTTTTTTTTTTTTATTAAAAATAAATAAAATATTTTTTGGCCTGCTTATGATAATTTATGATATTTTATTTTCTAAAATAAAACACATCCAACAAAACGTTAATATTTTATTTTTTTATAATTGAACACATCCAACAAAACACATTTAATTGAATGCGTTTGTTACACCTCATTCTAGACAAATATATTAATAATAATAAAATAATAATAGACAAATATTATTATATTAATAATAATAATAAATAAAGACAAATATATTAATAATAATAAAATTCTAGACAAATATATTAATAATAATAATAATAATTATAAATAAAAACCAAAACAAAATTTTCGGATTTCTTTGAATTAAAAGCTTTTAAATTTTATAATCTCTTATCAGCATTACCAAAAGGTTTTTAGTTTGTTAGAAACGCTAAAAAAATTTTTTTGTTGTGTTTTTCTTTTTATTTGTTCTTTTTTTCTTATCATACATTGTTTTGCCGACGGCATTTGTTTTCATATATAAAAAAATAAAATTTTTTAGTTTTTAAAAATTTTTTCTAATATATAGGTAATTTATTTTTTCTTTTCTTCTTTAATATTTAAAACAAAACGGAATCCCCCTAACGTCATTTCAGTTTTCAGTTTAAGAAAATTGCCACCGCAACAGCCACTGTCCACCACCACCACCACCGATCTAGGTGTTTCAATATCAACGACACACACACACGATCGTTGAAAGATCTTTCAAATTGTTAACTCGCTTCATACTCGTTTCAATTCAATCCAAAGTCACAAACATAATAACCTCTTTTCTAATATAAAAACTATCAAAGACACAATGTACTAAAATTACTTTTTAACTCGCTTCAATCCAAACCAAAGTCACAAACCTACCAACCTCATTTATAATATAAAAATTTTTTTATAATTGAACACATCCAACAAAACACATTTAATTGAATGCGTTTGTTACACCTCATCTTTGACAAATATATTAATAACGAGGAAGAGTGTAGTAGAGTAGACTGTGTCAACTCTGGGATACCCGTATGACCGTTTAAACATTATATCCTTATTATTATAAACATTAATTACTTTTGGCAAAATTTCAAACATGCCAGCTTTATTAGGTGAAATATAATGCTCATATAAAAGAAGGAATTGTATGGCAGCTACTCGAACCCTCTGCAGTAAACCAACCAAATCTTGCAGTAACTTTGGCCATTACACTAAACTATTTTTGGCAAAATTTCAGACACCCAACTTCAATAGATATAGAGTAATGCTCATATAAAATAAGAAGTTGTATGGCAGCTACTCGAACCCTTTGCAGTAGACCAACCAAATTTTGCAGTAACTTTGGCCATTACACTAAACTACTTTTGCCGAAATTTCAGACACGTAGCTGTAATAGGTACAGAGAAATACTCACATAAAAAAAGAAGTTGTATGGCAGCCACCCGAACCCATGGACCAAAATGGCTGGATTTAAATAGCGATGACGGCTATTGCAAAAAAACGAATTTGCGAAAATTTCAAGATCCTAGGTCCTTTAGTTTTTGAGTTATCGTGCGGACGGACAGACGGACGGACGGACAGACGGACGGACGGACGGACAGACGGACGGACAGACGGACGGACATACATAGCTAAATCGATTTTTTTTTTCGATTCTGAACCGATCCATACACTTGAGTCTATATCTACCCCCCCTCCTTCTCTGCGTCACAAACGTAATGGCAAATTTATTATACCCTTAGACTATATAGTCATACGGGTATAATAATAATAATAATAATAATAATAATAATAATAAAAATAATAATAATAATAATAATACTATAGTAAAACTATAGTAAAACTAGTAAAAACTAGTAAAACTATAGTAAAATTACTAGTAAAATTACTATAGTAAAACTTTAGTAAAATTACAATAGTAAAACTTTAGTAAAATTACTATAGTAAAATTACTATAGTAACTACTTTAGTAAATTTACTATAGTAAAACTTTAGTAAATTTACTATAGTAAAACTTTAGTAAATTTACTATAGTAAAACTTTAGTAAATTTATTATAGTAAAACTTTAGTAAATTTACTATAGTAAAACTTTAGTAGTAAATGCTACAGTAAAACTTTAGTAAATTTACTATAGTAAAACTTTAGTAGTAAATGCTATAGCAAAACTTTAGTAAATTTACTATAGTTAAACTTTAGTAAACTATAGTAAAACTATAGTAAAATTACTATAGTAAAACTTTAGTAAATTTACTATAGTAAAACTTTAGTAAATTTACTATAGTAAAACTTTAGTAGTAAATGCTACAGTAAAACTTTAGTAAATTTACTATAGTAAAACTTTAGTAGTAAATGCTATAGTAAAACTTTAGTAAATTTACTATAGTTAAACTTTAGTAAACTATAGTAAAACTATAGTAAATTTACTATAGTAAAACTTTAGTAAATTTACTATAGTAAAACTTTAGTAAATTTATTATAGTAAAACTTTAGTAAATTTACTATAGTAAAACTTTAGTAGTAAATGCTATAGTAAAACTTTAGTAAATTTACTATAGTAAAACTTTAGTAGTAAATGCTATAGTAAAACTTTAGTAAATTTACTATAGTTAAACTTTAGTAAACTATAGAAAAACTATAGTAAAATTACTATAGTAAACTTTAGTAAAATTACTATAGTAAAACTTTAGTAAATTTGCTATAGTAAAACTTTAGTAAATTTACTATAGTAAAACTTTAGTAAATTACTATAGTAAAACTTTTGTAAATTTGCTATAGTAAAACTATAGTAAAATTACTAGTAAAATTACTATAGTAAAACTTTAGTAAAATTACAATAGTAAAACTTTAGTAAAATTACTATAGTAACTACTTTAGTAAATTTACTATAGTAAAACTTTAGTAAATTTACTATAGTAAAACTTTAGTAAATTTACTATAGTAAAACTATAGTAAAATTACTATAGTAAAACTATAGTAAAATTACTATAGTAAAACTATAGTAAAATTACTATAGTAAAACTTTAGTAAAATTACTATAGTAAAACTATAGTAAAATTACTATAGTAAAACTTTAGTAAATTTACTATAGTAAAACTTTATAGTAAAACTATAGTAAATTTACTATAGTAAAACTTTAGTAAATTTACTATAGTAAAACTTTAGTAAATTTACTATAGTAAAACTTTAGTAAATTTACTATAGTAAAACTTTAGTAGTAAATGCTATAGTAAAACTTTAGTAAATTTACTATAGTAAAACTTTAGTAGTAAATGCTATAGTAAAACTTTAGTAAATTTACTATAGTTAAACTTTAGTAAACTATAGAAAACTATACTATAGTAAAACTTTAGTAAATTTGCTATAGTAAAACTTTAGTAAAATTACTATAGTAAAACTTTAGTAAATTTGCTATAGTAAAACTTTAGTAAATTTACTATAGTAAAACTTTAGCAAATTTACTATAGTAAAACTTTAGTAAATTACTATAGTAAAACTTTTATAAATTTGCTATAGTAAAACTATAGTACAATTACTATAGTAAAACTATAGTAAAATTACTATAGTAAAACTATAGTAAAATTACTAGTAAAATTACTAGTAAAATTACTATAGTAAAACTTTAGTAAAATTACTATAGTAAAACTTTAGTAAAATTACTATAGTAAAACTATAGTAAAATTACTATAGTAAAACTTTAGTAAATTTACTATAGTAAAACTTTAGGAAATTTACTATAGTAAAACTAGTAATTAGTAAAACTTTAGTAAATTTACTATAGTAAAACTTTAGTAAATTTACTATAGTAAAACTTTAGTAAATTTACTATAGTAAAACTTTAGTAAATTTACTATAGTAAAACTTTAGTAAATTTACTATAGTAAAACTTTAGTAAATTTACTATAGTAAAACTTAAGTAAATTTACTATAGTAAAAGTTTAGTAAAATTACTATAGTAAAACTATAGTAAAATTACTAGTAAAATTACTATAGTAAAACTATAGTAAAATTACTATAGTAAAACTTTAGTAAAATTACTATAGTAAAACTATAGTAAAATTACTATAGTAAAACTTTAGTAAATTTACTATAGTAAAACTATAGTAAAATTACTATAGTAAAACTTTAGTAAATTTACTATAGTAAAAGTTTAGTAAATTTACTATAGTAAAACTTTAGTAAATTTACTATAGTAAAACTTTAGTAAATTTACTATAGTAAAACTTTAGTAAATTTACTATAGTAAAACTTTAGTAAATTTACTATAGTAAAACTTTAGTAAATTTACTATAGTAAAACTTTAGTAAATTTACTATAGTAAAACTTTAGTAAAATTACTATAGTAAAACTATAGTAAAATTACTAGTAAAATTACTATAGTAAAACTATAGTAAAGTTACTATAGTAAAACTTTAGTAAAATTACTATAGTAAAACTATAGTAAAATTACTATAGTAAAACTTTAGTAAATTTACTATAGTAAAACTTTAGTAAATTTACTATAGTAAAACTTTAGTAAATTTACTATAGTAAAACTTTAGTAAATTTACTATAGTAAAACTTTAGTAAATTAACTATAGTAAAACTTTAGTAAATTTACTATAGTAAAACTTTAGTAAATTTGCTATAGTAAAACTTTAGTAAAATTACTATAGTAAAACTTTAGTAAATTTGCTATAGTAAAACTTTAGTAAATTTACTATGGTAAAACTTTAGTAAATTTACTATAGTAAAACTTTAGTAAATTTACTATAGTAAAAATATAGTAAAATTACTATAGTAAAACTTTAGTAAATTTACTATAGTAAAACTTTAGTAGTAAATGCTATAGTAAAACTTTAGTAAATTTACTATAGTAAAACTTTAGTAAATTTAATATAGTAAAATTTTAGTAAAATTACTATAGTAAAACTTTAGTAAAATTACTATACTAAAACTTTAGTAAAATTACTATAGTAAAACTTTAGTAGTAAATGCTATAGTAAAACTTTAGTAAATTTACTATAGTAAAACTTTAGTAAAATTAATATAGTAAAACTATAGTAAAATTACTATAGTAAAACTTTAGTAAAATTACTATAGTAAAACTTTAGTAAATTTGCTATAGTAAAACTTTAGTAAATTTATTATAGTAAAACTTTAGTAAATTTACTATAGTAAAACTTTAGTAGTAAATGCTATAGTAAAACTTTAGTAAATTTACTATAGTAAAACTTTAGTAGTAAATGCTATAGTAAAACCTTAGTAAATTTACTATAGTTAAACTTTAGTAAACTATAGTAAAACTATAGTAAAATTACTATAGTAAAACTTTAGTAAAATTACTATAGTAAAACTTTAGTAAAATTACTATAGTAAAACTTTAGTAAATTTGCTAGAGTAAAACTTTAGTAAATTTACTATAGTAAAACTTTAGTAAATTACTATAGTAAAACTTTTGTAAATTTGCTATAGTAAAACTATAGTAAAATTCCTCCTCCTCCTCCTTGGCACTACGGCCCATAGTGAGCCTTCGCCTCCCTAATTATCTGCTTCCAATTATTTCTGTCTACGGCATTCGTTCTCCAATTGTGTATTTGTAGCTCGTTTACAATTTCATGAAAATTATCTTTCCATCTAACTCTTGGTCTGCCAACTGGTCTTTTTCCAACTGGATTACCATAGAAGATTCTGGATACGGACCTGTCGTTTGGCATTCTGGAAATATGACCTGCCCATCTTAATTTTTGTATTTTAATATACGAACTTAATTGTAAATCTTTAAAGTGTTGTATGCATTCTTCATTCGTTCGAAGTCGAAGCGATCCTTCTGACGTTCTGACAGGACCCAGAATTCTTCGGAGAATCTTGCGCTCAAAAATATCTAATTTTTCTTCTTCATTTTTTTTAAGGCTCCAAGTTTCACATCCATACGATACCACTGGTCTTATCAAAGTTTTATATAGTTTTATTTTTGTTTTCCTTGTGATATAGTTTGATTTAAAGAGGTTTAGCATGGAGAAATAACATTTATTTCCAGATTTCAGTCTTTCGTCTATTTCTGCATTATTTGAGCCTTCTATGTCAACTACTGATCCTAAATATTTGAAATCTTTAACACTTTCAAATTCCATATCTCCCACAGCAATTGTTTGTGTATGTGGTTGATTTCTTCCTGTTATTTGAGTTTTAAGGTACTTTGTTTTCTCTGCATTGACTTTCAAACCAAATTGGGCAGCTTTTTCTTGTAATTTTATAAAGTTTTCTTTTACAACATTTATGTTTCTGCCTATCAGGTCGAGGTCATCAGCGTAGCCTAGAATTTGTGATGATTTACACCAAAGTGTTTGTTTTGTTTCAATCTCTGATGCACGGATAATTTTTTCAAGTGCCAGATTAAATAACATTGGCGCTAGCCGATCTCCCTGTCTCACTCCTGTTTTTGTTTCGAACGGTTCAGAGAGGTCACCTTGAATGCGGATACAATTTTTACTGTTTTCAGTGGTCATTTTTGCCAGGTTGACCAGTTTCTTTGGGATTCCCAGTTCCACCATTGCGTTCCATAGGGGACCTCTTTGTATGCTGTCGTACGCTTTCATAAAATCTACAAAGACGTGATGAGTGGGGATGGAAAATTCTCTACATTTTTCCATTATTTGTCTGAGACTAAAGATTTGATCAGTTGTAGAGCGACCAGCTACAAATCCGCTTTGATATTCGCCAATTATATCTTTATAATAGCATTCCATTTTTGTGCATAAAATGCCAGCAAGCATTTTGTATACGCTGTTTAATAGTGATATTCCCCTGTAATTATTGCATACCATTTTATCACCCTTTTTGTGTATCGGCACTATGACGCCTACTGTCCAATCATCCGGCATCCTTTCCTGCCTCCATATCATTAATATTAAATAATGAATACGTCGGGCCATTCCCGCACCCCCACCTTTAATCATTTCTGATACAATACCATCTTTACCGGGCGTTTTATTGTTTTTCAGTAAATTAATTTCTTTTTCTACTTCACCTAAAGTAGGTTCGTTAATATACGGTTCAGCCGTAAGAAAAACCTGATTGGTACATATATCGGTGTTACGCTCATTTAATAAATCGTCAAAATATGCTGCCCATCTTTTCAAAATTTCATTTTTTCCCTGTAGAATATCCCCATTTTCGCTTTTGCAACATATAAGTCTTGGCTGGAAGCCTTTCTTTACTTTGTTGACTTCCTTATAAAATTTCCTGCATGCGTTGAGCTCATTTGATTGTTCGATTTGTTGCATTTTTCTATCAAAGCATTCTCTTTTTTTTTTCCTATTTATCTTTGTAGATATTTGTCTTTTTTGCTTGTATATTCTATTGTTCGTTCTTGTATTGCATTGTAGCATTTTTTCCCTAGCGGCATTTTTTTCTTGTAGAGCGGCTTCACATTCGTTGTCCCACCAGTCATCACTACTTCTTGTTGCTCTACGTGCTTGTCCGAGAATTGTTTGACCAGCACTAGACAAAGTTTCCTTGATAGTACTCCACTCTTCTTCTATGTCTTCTACCGCTCTTATTTCATTTAATTTATTACTTACGTGACTTTCGAAATTTTCCTTAGTAGTAATGTTCTTCAATTTTTCAACATTCCATTTTACCGTTCTATTACCTCTTTCATTTTTGATATTGGCAATACGCGCTCTGTACTTTGCCTTTACCAGAAAGTGATCTGAGTCCGATGCTGCACCCTTAAACGTTCTGACGTCCAGCATATTACCAAAGTGCCTACCATCAATTAGAATATGGTCTATTTGGGATGTATATCTTCCACCCGGAGCTAGCCAAGTAGCTTTATGTATATTTTTGTGCTCAAAGTACGTACTGCTCACTACCATATTTCTCGCTTGTGCAAAATCTATAACTCTGCATCCGTTATTGTTACTAGTATCATGTAGGCTGTGTTTCCCAATTGTTGGTTTATATACTTCTTCCCTGCCAATCTGAGCGTTAAGGTCACCTAGTATAATTTTAATGTCATTTTTCGGTAATTTGTCTATTACATTATTTAATTGATTGTAGAATATATCCTTTTCTTCATCATCCTTCTCCTCTGTTGGGGCGTGTACACATACAAAGGATATATTAAAAAATTTCCCCCTGATTCTGATGCTACATAATTTCATGCTTATTAGTTCATATGAGATAACATTTACTTTTTTGTTAACTATAAATGCAGTTCCGAATAACCGCTTTCCGTCTTGATTACCGCTAGAGTATATCGTAAATGATTCTGAGTTAAATACTTCATTACCATTCCATTTTGTTTCTTGAACTGCTAAAATATCGATTTTGTATTTAGAGCACTCTTGTATCAAACTTTTTAGGGCACCTGCTTTGTATAATGTGCGCTGATTCCACGTTCCGATGTTCAAATCATAGTCCTTATTTCTTGCTTTAGGTCGTTTACCATAGTTTCCATCTTTAATCCGAGGCATTTTGTAGGGTTTCGTAACAAACTTGTTTTTTGCGGGATGGGGATGTTAACCCCAAGCCCAACCCCCATCTTTGGAGGGCCATGATGATACATCTGGGTATTTAGTCCACTGTGTTGTTCTCTATGGTTATACCGCCAATACTCGGTCGCCATTGCCTCATTTGTTTTAAACGGGTTCCACCGCGTGAAGGTTGAGGTTGACACTTGGCTGAGCTAGGCTATATATTCGCATCTCAAGCCCTTGGAACGCCCTTTTCTATGGTAAAACTTTAGTAAATTTACTATAGTAAAACTTTAGTAAATTTACTATAGTAAAACTTTAGTAAATTTACTATAGTAAAAATATAGTAAAATTACTATAGTAAAACTTTAGTAAATTTACTATAGTAAAACTTTAGTAGTAAATGCTATAGTAAAACTTTAGTAAATTTACTATAGTAAAACTTTAGTAAAATTACTATAGTAAAACTTTAGTAAAATTACTATAGTAAAACTATAGTAAAATTACTATAGTAAAACTTTAGTAAAATTACTATAGTAAAACTTTAGTAAAATTACTATAGTAAAACTATAGTAAAATTACTATAGTAAAACTTTAGTAAAATTACTATAGTAAAACTTTAGTAAAATTACTATAGTAAAACTATAGTAAAATTACTATAGTAAAACTTTAGTAATATTACTATAGTAAAACTTTAGTAAAATTGCTATAGTAAAACTTTAGTAAAATTACTATAGTAAAACTTTAGTAAAATTACTATAGTAAAACTTTAGTAAAATTACTATAGTAAAACTTTATTAAATTTGCTATATTAAAACTTTAGTAAATTTACTATAGTAAAACTTTAGTAAATTTACTATAGTAAAACTTTAGTAAATTTGCTATAGTAAAACTTTAGTAAAATTACTATAGTAAAATTTTAGTAAAATTACTATAGTAAAACTTTAGTAAAATTACTATAGTAAAACTTTAGTAAAATTACTAAAGTAAAACTTTAGTAAATTTGCTATATTAAAACTTTAGTAAATTTACTATAGTAAAACTTTAGTAAATTTAAATTTATTTACTATAGTAAAACTTTAGTAAATTTACTATAGTAAAACTTTAGTAAATTTACTATAGTAAAACTTTAGTAAATTTGCTATAGTAAAACTTTAGTAAAATTACTATAGTAAAATTTTAGTAAAATTACTATAGTAAAACTTTAGTAAAATTACTATAGTAAAACTTTAGTAAAATTACTAAAGTAAAACTTTAGTAAATTTGCTATATTAAAACTTTAGTAAATTTACTTAAGTAAAACTTTAGTAAATTTAAATTTATTTACTATAGTAAAACTTTAGTAAATTTACTATAGTAAAACTTTAGTAAAATTACTATAGTAAAACTTTAGTAAATTTGCTATAGTAAAACTTTAGTAAATTTACTATAGTAAAACTTTAGTAAATTTACTATAGTAAAACTTTAGTAAATTACTATAGTAAAACTTTTGTAAATTTGCTATAGTAAAACTATAGTAAAATTACTATAGTAAAACTATAGTAAAATTACTAGTAAAATTACTATAGTAAAACTTTAGTAAAATTACTACAGTAAAACTTTAGTAAAATTACTATAGTAAAACTATAGTAAAATTACTATAGTAAAACTTTAGTAAATTTACTATAGTAAAACTTTAGTAAATTTACTATAGTAAAACTTTAGTAAATTTACTATAGTAAAACTTTAGTAAATTTACTATAGTAAAACTTTAGTAAAATTACTATAGTAAAACTATAGTAAAATTACTAGTAAAATTACTATAGTAAAACTATAGTAAAATTACTATAGTAAAACTTTAGTAAAATTACTATAGTAAAACTATAGTAAAATTACTATAGTAAAACTTTAGTAAATTTACTCTAGTAAAACTTTAGTAAATTTACTATAGTAAAACTTTAGTAAATTTACTATAGTAAAACTTTAGCAAATTTACTATAGTAAAACTTTAGTAAATTTACTATAGTAAAACTTTAGTAAATTTGCTATAGTAAAACTTTAGTAAAATTACTATAGTAAAACTTTAGTAAATTTGCTATAGTAAAACTTTAGTAAATTTACTATGGCAAAACTTTAGTAAATTTACTATAGTAAAACTTTAGTAAATTTACTATAGTAAAAATATAGTAAAATTACTATAGTAAAACTTTAGTAAATTTACTATAGTAAAACTTTAGTAGTAAATGCTATAGTAAAACTTTAGTAAATTTACTATAGTAAAACTTTAGTAAATTTACTATAGTAAAATTTTAGTAAAATTACTATAGTAAAACTTTAGTAAAATTACTATAGTAAAACTTTAGTAAAATTACTATAGTAAAACTTTAGTAAAATTAATATAGTAAAACTATAGTAAAATTACTATAGTAAAACTTTAGTAAAATTACTATAGTAAAACTTTAGTAAATTTGCTATAGTAAAACTTTAGTAAATTTACTATGGTAAAACTTTAGTAAATTTACTATAGTAAAACTTTAGTAAATTTACTATAGTAAAAATATAGTAAAATTACTATAGTAAAACTTTAGTAAAATTACTATAGTAAAACTTTAGTAAATTTGCTATAGTAAAACTTTAGTAAATTTACTATGGTAAAACTTTAGTAAATTTACTATAGTAAAACTTTAGTAAATTTACTATAGTAAAACTTTAGTAAATTTACTATAGTAAAAATATAGTAAAATTACTATAGTAAAACTTTAGTAAATTTACTATAGTAAAACTTTAGTAGTAAATGCTATAGTAAAACTTTAGTAAATTTACTATAGTAAAACTTTAGTAAATTTACTATAGTAAAACTTTAGTAAATTTACTATAGTAAAACTTTAGTAAAATTACTATAGTAAAACTTTAGTAAAATTAATATAGTAAAACTATAGTGAAATTACTATAGTAAAACTTTAGTAAAATTACTATAGTAAAACTTTAGTAAAATTATTATAGTAAAACTATAGTAAAATTACTATAGTAAAACTTTAGTAAAATTACTATAGTAAAACTATAGTAATTACTTTTAAAAATTTAAATTTATTAGTAAAATTACTATAGTAAAACTTTAGTAAAATTACTAAAGTAAAACTTTAGTAAATTTGCTATATTAAAACTTTAGTAAATTTACTATAGTAAAACTTTAGTAAATTTGCTATAGTAAAACTTTAGTAAAATTACTATACTTTAGTAAAACTTTAGTAAATTTACTATAGTAAAACTTTAGTAAATTTACTATAGTAAAACTATAGTAAAATTACTATAGTAAAACTATAGTAAAATTACTATAGTAAAACTATAGTAAAATTACTAGTAAAATTACTATAGTAAAACTTTAGTAAAATTACTATAGTAAATCTTTAGTAAAATTACTATAGTAAAACTTTAGTAAAATTACTATAGTGAAACTTTAGTAAAATTACTATAGTAAAACTTTAGTAAAATTACTATAGTAAAACTTTAGTAAAATTACTATAGTAAAACTTTAGTAAAATTACTATAGTAAAACTTTTGTAAAATTACTATAGTAAAACTATAGTAATTACTTTTAAAAATTTAAATTTATTAGTAAAATTACTACAGTAAAACTGTAGTAAAATTATTATAGTAAAACTATAGTAAAATTACTATAGTAAAACTTTAGTAAAATTACTATAGTAAAACTTTAGTAAATTTACTATGGTAAAACTTTAGTAAATTTACTATAGTAAAACTTTAGTAAATTTACTATAGTAAAAATATAGTAAAATTACTATAGTAAAACTTTAGTAAATTTGCTATAGTAAAACTTTAGTAAAACTTTAGTAAATTACTATAGTAAAACTTTAGTAAATTTGCTATAGTAAAACTTTAGTAAAATTACTATAGTAAAACTTTAGTAAAATTACTATAGTAAAACTTTAGTAAATTTACTATAGTAAAACTTTAGTAAATTTACTATAGTAAAACTATAGTAAAATTACTATAGTAAAACTATAGTAAAATTACTATAGTAAAACTATAGTAAAATTACTAGTAAAATTACTATAGTAAAACTTTAGTAAAATTACTATAGTAAATCTTTAGTAAAATTACTATAGTAAAACTTTAGTAAAATTACTATAGTGAAACTTTAGTAAAATTACTATAGTAAAACTTTAGTAAAATTACTATAGTAAAACTTTAGTAAAATTACTATAGTAAAACTTTAGTAAAATTACTATAGTAAAACTTTTGTAAAATTACTATAGTAAAACTATAGTAATTACTTTTAAAAATTTAAATTTATTAGTAAAATTACTACAGTAAAACTGTAGTAAAATTATTATAGTAAAACTATAGTAAAATTACTATAGTAAAACTTTAGTAAAATTACTATAGTAAAACTTTAGTAAATTTACTATGGTAAAACTTTAGTAAATTTACTATAGTAAAAATATAGTAAAATTACTATAGTAAAACTTTAGTAAATTTGCTATAGTAAAACTTTAGTAAATTTACTATAGTAAAACTTTAGTAAATTTACTATAGTAAAACTTTTGTAAATTTACTATAGTAAAACTTTAGTAAATTTACTATAGTAAAACTATAGTAAAATTACTATAGTAAAACTTTAGTAAATTTACTATAGTAAAACTTAAGTAAATTTACTATAGTAAAACTTTAGTAAATTTGCTATAGTAAAACTTTAGTAAAATTACTATAGTAAAACTTTAGTAAATTTGCTATAGTAAAACTTTAGTAAATTTACTATGGTAAAACTTTAGTAAATTTACTATAGTAAAACTTTAGTAAATTTACTATAGTAAAAATATAGTAAAATTACTATAGTAAAACTTTAGTAAATTTACTATAGTAAAACTTTAGTAGTAAATGCTATAGTAAAACTTTAGTAAATTTAAAATAGTAAAACTTTAGTAGATTTACTATAGTAAAACTTTAGTAGTAAATGCTATAGTAAAACTTTAGTAAATTTACTATAGTAAAACTTTAGTAAAATTACTATAGTGAAACTTTAGTAAAATTACTATAGTAAAACTTTAGTAAAATTACTATAGTAAAACTTTAGTAAAATTACTATAGTAAAACTTTAGTAAATTTACTAAAGTAAAAATATAGTAAAATTACTATAGTAAAACTATAGTAAAATTACTATAGAAAAACTTTAGTAAAATGAGTATAGTAAAACTTTAGTAAATTTGCTATAGAAAAACTTTAGTAAATTTACTATAGTAAAACTTTAGTAAATTTGCTATAGTTAAACTTTAGTAAAATTACTATAGTAAAACTTTAGTAAAATTACTATAGTAAAACTTTAGTAAATTTGCTATAGTAAAACTTTAGTAAATTTACTATAGTAAAACTTTAGTAAATTTACTATAGTAAAACTTTAGTAGTAAATGCTATAGTAAAACTTTAGTAAATTTACTATAGTAAAACTTTAGTAGTAAATGCTATAGTAAAACTTTAGTAAATTTACTATAGTAAAACTATAGTAAAACTTTAGTAAATTTACTATAGTAAAACTTTAGTAAAATTACTATAGTAAAACTATAGTAAAATTACTATAGTAAAACTTTAGTAAAATTACTATAGTAAAACTTTAGTAAAATTACTATAGTAAAACTTTAGTAAAATTACTATAGTAAAACTTTAGTAAAATTACTATAGTAAAACTTTAGTAAAATTACTATAGTAAAACTTTAGTAAAATTACTATAGTAAAACTTTAGTAAAATTACTATAGTAAAACTTTAGTAAAATTACTATAGTAAAACTTTAGTAAAATTACTATAGTAAAACTATAGTAAAATTACTATAGTAAAACTATAGTAAAATTACTAGTAAAATTACTATAGTAAAATTACTAGTAAAATTACTATAGTAAAACTTTAGTAAATTTACTATAGTAAAACTTTAGTAAAATTACTATACTTTAGTAAAACTTTAGTAAATTTACTATAGTAAAACTATAGCAAAATTACTATAGTAAAACTATAGTAAAATTACTATAGTAAAACTATAGTAAAATTACTAGTAAAATTACTATAGTAAAATTACTAGTAAAATTACTATAGTAAAACTTTAGTAAATTTACTATAGTAAAACTTTAGTAAAATTACTATAGTAAAACTTTAGTAAAATTACTATAGTAAAACTTTAGTAAAATTACTATAGTAAAACTTTAGTAAAATTACTATAGTAAAACTATAGTAATTACTTTTAAAAATTTAAATTTATTAGTAAAATTACTATAGTAAAACTTTAGTAAAATTACTATAGTAAAACTTGAGTAAAATTACTATACTTTAGTAAAACTTTAGTAAATTTACTATAGTAAAACTTTAGTAAATTTACTTTAGTTAAACTTTAGTAAATTACTATAGTAAAACTTTAGTAAATTTGCTATAGTAAAACTTTAGTAAAATTACTATAGTAAAACTTTAGTAAATTTGCTATAGTAAAACTTTAGTAAATTTGCTATAGTAAAACTTTAGTAAAATTACTATAGTAAAACTTTAGTAAAATTACTATAGTAAAACTTTAGTAAATTTGCTATAGTAAAACTTTAGTAAAATTATTATAGTAAAACTATAGTAAATTTACTATAGTAAAACTTTAGTAAATTTACTATAGTAAAACTTTAGTAAAATTATTATAGTAAAACTATAGTAAATTTACTATAGTAAAACTTTAGTAAATTTACTATAGTAAAACTTTAGTAAATTTGCTATAGTAAAACTTTAGTAAAATTACTATAGTAAAACTTTAGTAAAATTACTATAGTAAAACTTTAGTAAATTTACTATAGTAAAACTTTAGTTAATTTACTATAGTAAAACTTTACTAAATTTACTATAGTATTACTATAGTAAAACTTTAGTAAAATTACTATAGTAAAACTTTAGTAAAATTACTATAGTAAAACTTTAGTAAATTTACTATAGTAAAACTTTAGTAGTAAATGCTATAGTAAAACTATAGTAGTAAATGCTATAGAAAAACTTTAGTAAATTTACTATAGTAAAACTTTAGTAAAATTACTATAGTAAAACTTTAGTAAAATTACTATAGTAAAACTTTAGTAAAATTACTATAGTAAAACTTTATTAAAATTACTATAGTAAAACTTTAGTAAAATTACTATAGTAAAACTTTAGTAAAATTACTATAGTAAAACTTCAGTAAATTTATTATAGTAAAACTATAATAAAAAACTATAGTAAATTTACTATAGTAAAACTTTAGTAAAATTCTTATAGTAAAACTATAGTAAAATTACTATAGTAAAACTTTAGTAAATTTAGTATAGTAAAACTATAGTAAAATTACTATAGTAAAACTTGAGTAAAATTACTATAGTAAAACTATAGTAAAATTACTATAGTAAAACTTTAGTAAAATTACTATAGTAAAACTTTAGTAAAATTACTATAGTAAGACTTTAGTAAAATTACTATAGTAAAACTATAGTAAAATTACTATAGTAAAACTTTAGTAAAATTACTATAGTAAAACTTTAGTAAAATTACTTTAGTAAATTTACTATAGTAAAACTTTAGTAAAATTACTATAGTAAAACTATAGTAAAATTTTTATAGTAAAACTATAGTAAAACTATAGTAAAACTACTATAGTAAAACTATAGTAAAACTACTATAGTAAAACTACTATAGTAATCGTACTATAGTAAAACTATAGTAAAACTACTATAGTAAAACTACTATAGTAAAACAATAGTAAAACTACTATAGTAAAACTATAGTAAAACTAATATAGCAAAACTATATTAAAACTACTATAGTAAAACTATAGTAAAATTACTATAGTAAAACTATAGTAAAACTACTATAGTAAAACTACTATAATAAAACTACTATAGTAACACTATAGTAAAACTACTATAGCAAAACTATAGTAAAACTACTATAGTAAAACTATAGTAGAACTATAGTAAAACTATAGTAAAACTACTATAGTAAAACTACATAGTTTTACAAAACTAATTTTTACAATACAAAACTACTATAGTAAAACTAAAGTAAAACTACTATAGTAAAACTATAGTAAAACTTCTATAGTAAAACTATAGTAAAACTATAGTAAAACTAATATAGTAAAATTATAGTAAAACTATAGTAAAACTACTATAGTAATACTATAGTAAAACTAATATAGTAAAACTATAGTTAAACTACTATAGTAAAACTACTATAGTAAAACTATAGTATAACTATAGTAAAACTTAAGTAAAACTACTATAGTAAAACTATTATAGTAAAATTATAGAAAAACTACTATAGTAAAGCTATAGTAAAACTACTATAGTAAAACTATAGTAAAACTACTATAGTAAAACTATAGAAAAACTACTATAGTAAAACTGTAGTAAAACTATAGAAAAACTATAGTAAAACTATAGTAAAACTATAGTAAAACTATAGTAAAACTACTATAGTAAAACTACTATAGTAAAACTACTATAGTAAAACTACTATGTAAAAGTACTATAGTAAAACTACTATAGTAAAACTACTACAGTAAAACTACTATAGTAAAACTACTACAGTAAAACTACTATAGTAAAACTACTACAGTAAAACTACTATAGTAAAAGTACTACAGTAAAACTGCTATAGTAAAACTAATATAGTAAAACTATAGTAAAACTACTATAGTAAAACTATAGTAAAACTAATATAGTAAATTTATAGTAAAACTACTATAATAAAACGATAGTAAAATAACTATAGTAAAACTACTATAGTAAAACTATTATAATAAAACGATAGTAAAACAACTATAGTAAAACTACTATAGTAAAACTACTATAGTAAAACTACTTCAGTAAAACTACTATAGTAAAACTAATATAGTAAAACTATAGTAAAACTATAGGAAAACTACTATAGTAAAACTATAGTAAAACTACTATAGTAAAACTATAGTAAAACTACTATAGTAAAACTATAGTAAAACTACTATAGTAAAACTATAGTAAAACTACTATAGTAAAACTATAGTAAAACTACTATAGTAAAACTATAGTAAAACTACTATAGTAAAACTATAGTAAAACTACTATAGTAAAACTATAGTAAAACTACTATAGTAAAACTATAGTAAAACTAATATAGTTAAACTATAGTAAAACTAATATAGTAAAACTATAGTAAAACTATAGTAAAACTACTATAGTAAAACTACTAATACCCAAGTAACAAAATATATCTCATAAGACTCTAAAAGAATTTTTTAAGAGTTAATTCTGAGAGTATTGCTATCATAGTTCACTCTTGAAGAATTCTTCTAGAGTCTTATGAGATCATTATAAGAGTTGAAGGGCGCAGTTATGAGAGTTAATTAACACTCATAACAAGAGTTTAGCTTTCATTGTAAGAGTTCTATAAGTATGAAACGCTCATAAGAACACTACTATGAGAGTATTAAAATACATTCATACAATAGTCATAAGAGTGTAGTTTATTCTTGTTACGAGTGCTGGATTCTCCGTGTATTGGTAGAAAGAGAAACCAACATATTATAATATAAATGTATCCGTATTGCTTTTTAGAATTCTTTTTGGTGGCGATTAAATAAAGTAACTTTTTAATTATATGTATGTGTATAATATCATAAAGAAGTATATTAGATTTAATATGAACATATAATTTAAAGGAAACTAAAATAACTTTTTCGTCAATAATATAAGCCAAAATACTACGGGCATTGAAATTTTTTTAATAAAAGTAGGCATTTTACCTCGAAAAAAAAACAACGCGCGCCAAAAATAATTCAAATTTAAAAAATTTTAATAATAATTTTTTAACCCTTTTAAGGCTTATTATTCTATTTCTACCTATGTTTATGTGAAAATTCGAGTAAATTTCTGTAAAACTGAATATAAAATACAATAAATTATTTCTAAAATTGAATTGAAGCTATCATTTTATGTTGTAAATTATTAAAATTTAATAATTTTTTCAAGAAATATTTTTTCATATTTTTTAATTCAAAAAAATTACTTAGTAATCTAAGGGTTAAGATTGAGAACAATAAAGAAAGTCTGAATAATATGGCCGCTATTTGATAAGATTAGTAATTGATCTTCTTATAAGAGTAAAACTCTTCATATGAGAATAATTCACTGAAAAAGATTATTAACAAATCAAATAAAGTGCAAAATTTTTAACATTTATGATTTGTCAGTTTATTAAAATTCTGAACATAATTTAATAATATTATAAATATGTAACATTATTATTGTTATTATTATTAATAGCATTAGCTGGCAAGGTTATTAATATTTAATATAAATATTATGATAATTTTAAAAACTTATTAGTTCATAAAATATATTTAACCAGGTTCACAAAATTTATAATTTTGTATTTTGGATAATTATTATTACCGTCTTCATCAAAAATATGAATAAGTTTTTAAGTTTTGAATAAAATTCAAAAATCCAAAAATTATTTTTAATTCATGCTTTGCTATAAAAATTAAAAGATAATCCTATTTTTAAATGAAATTAAAAAAAAACAGTTAACTAATATAATATACATATTTCGTGTTTTTAAGCATTAAATAACTTTAGAAGTATAATTTAGAAATAGTATAGGTAGTCTATTATGCATTATATTAAAATTTTATTTTTGTATAAATTCTAATAAATTTAAAAACACGCAGAGTTTTCGCATCTTCTAACCGGCTATATGTATTTAAAAGTCTATATGTCACTTTAGAATTTAGATAACACCATATCTATATAATATAATTAATTATCTATTAAAAATTTAATTGAAATAAAAATATCATTAAAATTATTTTTTACTGACATTACCTAACAGTGTCTTATAGCCTACATATTATACTTCTTTATATTTGCAAGAAATTAAATAAACCTATATGAAATCTCTTCTCTAAATTTCAACTCTTTAAATAATTTTTATTAAAAATACTTATTTTATAAATGTACGAAGTATCATCAATGAAATATATTAAAAACAAGTAAAGCAACAGTCAGTCGGTGCAACCGACTTAGAAATACCCTACACCTATTTGGTTCAAATTTAAGGACATATCCATAAGTCATTTTAGCACCATAAAAGCTGTTATTAATTTGATCGTAAGACATAGCTAACCAAATCAACCTTATAATACTAAAAACATTTTCTAATTACACTATCTATTAAAAAATACTACAAATTCTTACTAATTTATCTATTTAAAAATATTAAAAAACAAATAAACTTGAAATAAATGAAAATATATTTTTTCCAATTCAATTACAAAATGAAAAAATTCTAATTATTAAATTTTGTGATAAAAAGATAATCAAAGCATATATTTAATAATCCAAATTTTTAAAAATTGAAATTATTTTAAATGGTTAGTTTATATACCTAATAGAAAAGCTTATAAACGCAAAATATGCAATAAATGTATTTCTAAAATACAATTACAAATTTAGACCTTTTCATATAATTCATTTAAATATAAAAATATATTTTAAATAAATGCAGGAAGTACCTTTGAACATAGCTGAACCACTACAATTAAGTCTAGATTTCGGAGACACATAGGACATAGGAAATATATTCTTTGGCTTCGTAATTAAACTCGACCACAACCAATTGCCATGGTACTTTCATTACTAGTAACCTAGTGTTAAATTTCATCAAAATACCGGCATTATTTTTTGAGTTATGGTGTTTTTAAGATATATGTTTGTTAGTCCTTGAACTTTTCAAGGGTTCCAGAACCCGAAATTATGGTACGATTTCGCCCATATGCAGTCCCGTCATACTTTCAATACTAGTTAGCCCTTGTACACAATTGGAACGGTCTATCTTAATTTTAAGTTGCTAGTTTTATTAACTTCGATGATAAGCTTTTACACATTGGGGGGTCTAAGAGAGGTTCTGAACCACCACTTCAATTGATCCCAAATTAGGGGGGCACGCAAGAAATAGTAAAGAACACCCTTGTGGCAAATTGGAAGCTTCTACATTTGTTTCAAGTTACCATCTTTATTAATTTCGAAAATATGCTTTAAGGGCCTAAGAACTGAGTGGCTGTTCCCCGATCCACTACTCCAATGGGGTCAAAATTTCAAAGACACTTACGAAATAGGAAGGGACACCCTGATACCAAATTTGGAGGTTCTATCTTCATTGGTTTCGGAATTATGCTCGTTTGGCCCAAATTCGATCAAAAAGTTCTAAGTTCCGAACCCATTGTCCAATCCTCACCGTACGTAATCACCGCCGTAGTTTCGCTGCCAATAACCTACAGCACAAATTTCATGAAGATAGCCTCATTAGTTGTTGAGTTATCGTGATTTTTTATATTTGTTCGTTAGCCCTGAAACCGATTAAAAGGTCCAGAATCCGAACCCATGGGCCAATTTCGCCCATTTGCAATCCCCGCCGTACTTTCAGTCCTAGTAACCTACAGTTAAAATTTCATCAAGATAGCTCCATTATTTTTTGAGTTATCGTGCCTACGGACGGACGGACATGGCTATATCGACTCAGGCGGTCACGCTGATCACAAATATATATACTTTTCCATATCTAGCTCGCTTCCTTTAGGTGGTTACAAACACCATACCAAAGTTAATATACCCCTTTACCTATTCTATAGGTGTAGGGTATAAAAATAATATAGTTGAATTTTTATTTGTTCTAATTTCCAAGTATTTCGACAAAACGTATTGTTTGATAATTTTTTTCAGTGTCAAAATATATTTTTTTTTTCTCAGAAAATTCTAATTTTTTTTTTATATCTAAACAAACAAGTTTCAGGAATGCCAAAATTTATACTACGTTTGTACCACATGAAACTTATTAAATTAGTATAACATATAGCTGTTCAATATTTATTTATTTCCTCTATGCTATTATAAATATTACAAAAAAAATATAAGAAAGTAAAATAGTTAAGAAAAAATTTAACTTATTATCCCATAATTTTTGAATAACTTATTATTTTTTTACTTAAATTTTTTACTTATTTATTTATTTAAAAATATTTGTGTTCTTTTTTGCTTATCTTATATAAACTACGCATCATTTAAATCATATGAAATCGTAACTCGAAACCGTTATCTAGAAAAAAAAACAAAACAACAAAAAAAAAATAAAATTCATATAATTTCATGTTTTGCAGTAAAGTTGATATTTAGAGTTGGCAGGACAACTCTTTCTTTATAGTTTTATATATAAACAAAAAAAATGCATGTTTTATGAAATCAGTCTTTTTACTCAAATGAGAATATTGATCTTGTTACAAGTATAAATCAGCCTTTTTTCTCTTTGTGAGAATATTGATTTTGTTACAAGAGTATTGATCTTCTTATGAGATAAATTTGAAATTTAATTCATATTTCATGAACTAAATTAATGTTTTTACTCTTATTATGAGAACATTGATCTTGTTACAAGTATAAATCAGTCTTTTTACTTTTAAGAGAATATTGCTCTTCCTACAAGTATAAATCAGTCTTTTTACTCTTGTTGATCTTGTTACAAGAGTATTGATCTCTGATTTTTTTTTATTTAGTTACTTATAACATTTAAGCTCTCTGTAAAAAAAAAAAAATGTAAAAGAAAAATAAAATAATAAATAGACACTTTGAAAAATAATTTACACTTTTATTTTGACTTTTAACATATTTTAACTTTTATTTTAACTTTTAATTAACTTTTAAAATTTATACTTATATTGTCGGGCTCTGTTGAACTATGAAAAGGAAGTGATTCTTCGATATTTTCATCTGAGTGGTTCTTTGTAATATTACTACTATTAGGTTCTAAAGTAGAGTCCTCAAATGAAACTACCTCTGATTGACCATATGTAGTACATCTTTTAATAGCTAGTTCTCTTTGGTTCACATGTATGGGCGCTTTCAATTTATTATATATTTTCTGCACTTTTTTACGAAAAATACCAGATCTCTTGAACTTTCTCCAATTAAATTTATTCATTTTGTCAAATTAAACTTATTTTTGTCCTTACACTCTAACAACAATATTATTATAACTAGTATCGCCCTGTGCTCGAAAACCGAGCTATTTTTGCTTTTAAGTTAACATATAAAATTCGTTTTGTGTAAATTATATTATACTATACATAATAAAAGTTATGCCAACATTGTTGTCAACAATTCTTGCGCTTGAAATTTGCTTAAAAAAAATTTATAATTTTTTTTAATTATTAAAACGTTGTTAAGTTTAATAATTAAACCGATTTTTGAGTTTTATTTCTATAGCTTAAGCCGCTTTAAAGAGAGGATAAATTGGTACAGTTAAATTAAATTAAAATTCTAAATACATATAAATATTATTCTAATAAATACATAATTCTAAACATATAAATATATTTTTTGAAGTCAAGAACCCAAAATTCGAGTTAATGCTGTCCTTCATATAGCAAACTGTTTTTTTTTCTAAACATTTTAGTACGATATGAACAATGTTGTACGTATTCTGTATCCTAATTAAAAAACTCTATGAATACATAATACTCGTATGGTCAACAAAATTTAACAAATCGTAATTCATAAGTTTAGTATTTAGTATTATATTATATTGAAGCTGCCAGAAGTACAAAAAATAGTCAAGTTGACCGAAGCCTTTTTTTAAATCTCAATCTTAAGATTTATAGCAAAAAAAAAAGTTTTTCAATAAATCACAGAATAAATTTTACCTACCCTTTTTTCATTTTTAAATTTAATTTTTACTACAAATGTATGCCTATTTAAAGTTCTGAAAACATGCGAAAAATGATTCTGAATTCCTTAGTTTCCTTTATACCTTTTTGTCTAGTTTATTTATTTAATATTTCCTAAGTTTTTTATTGACAAAAATATATTTCTATACATGGTCATGAGTCATGACTCATAAGTTTCTTAAAACAAATAAATATTATTGCTTTTATTCCTTTATGAGGAGTAAACTCTTTTCTACTCTCAACTATTGTCAGCTACTTCAGCCCTTGTAAAAGAGTATTTGACAGAGTAGATAAATAATTTCCGGCAGATGGCTTTAATTAAAATTCTCTTGAATAGGTTATGTTAAATCATATTATTTATTTGATAACCAATAAGCCCATACCCCCTTCCTTTTTAAAAAAATATTCTTTATATTTATATCAGCAATAAGCCTTAATTTTTTCACTTTATTAATATTTAAATACTATTAAATATAATTAACTTCTCAAATGACAGGTAGTTTTAAGATGTCAAATATATATATGACGATTAATCTAACAATTATGTACTCCTGAAACAAAAATTAGCGTTCCATTTACAAACTACGCTTATCTAATCTTCATGTACACTTTTTGATATATAAAATTTGTTCGTTTTGTCGTAATTGTAGTAAAACTAAAAATAGTTTTTTTTGTTATAAAAAAACATTATTCGATGTTGAAAGTGTGAAATAAACTTTTCAATTATTAGAATGAAATCAAAACATACGACGTACAATTTTTATACGGCAGTACGTCAATACGTCTGTCTACATATCCATTATCGGTAAATCGATACGCGCGTTTTTTTAATTTATATTTTTAATTATCAAAAATATTTATTTGAATGTTTTAATTTAGTACCTACAAAAAATATTTTTAATTTCATATTATAGGTATTTTGAATATAAGATATTTTTTAATAAAAATTATTGTAAAAAAATACTATTTTTTAAAACATAATATTAAAAATATAAGAAAAACCAATAAAAATATTTTTATACATTTTGTCAATATTTGTGTACCTACTGTATTATAATAAATTGCAAACAAAAACAAAATACAATACTTTTTGGTTATAACGACCATGATGAGACGGAAAATATTCGTCGTAATAAACGAATGTCGTTGCTGTGAATTGTGAAAAATTAGTATAAGACTTGGACATTGTAGAATGTGCTGATTCTAGAATGGACACTTCGAACTCATTTGCTAAAATTTATTTGAATGTTTTAATTTAGAACAAAAAATTTTATTAATTTCATATAATAGGAATATTTTGAATTTTTTTCAATAGGTATAAGATATTTTTTAAAACATAATCTTAGAAATATAAGAAAAACCAAAAACCATTTGTCAATTTGTAAATTTTAAAAATTCGATTACAGTACATCGCGTTACGCGTATTTTGGTTGCTCTCATGAAAATTCATGTACCTATTTATTTGTAAATTTTTTGACAGAAATTATACGTCAACTTTTATTTAAGTTTAAGATTATTTTTTAGTTTTTTTTTGCGAACATATTATAGGTATTTTCAATTATTTTGAATGTATGTTTTTTTAAAAAAAAAATATTATTTTAAAATATTTTATTTTGAAATCTAAATCGTAGCAACATCAGAAAAAACAATTACAATATTTTTGTACGCTTTGTCAAATTTTAAAATTTTGAATTCCGAAGTACAGTACACAACATACCTACTTATTTCAAATTTTTTTGACAGAAACTGCATGCCGTACGCGTTTGTTCTGGTTGATCTGTAAAGAACACATCATTTTTCTTAAGAAATGTTATTTTTTTGTTTCTGCAAACATACTGAGGTATTTCAATTATTTTGAATATATGTTTTAAAAAAAATTATTTTAAAAAAATATTATTTTAAAATATTTTATTTTTAAAATTTAATCGTAGCAACATACGAAAAAACAATTACAATATTTTTATACGCTTTGTCAATTTTTAAATTTTAAAACTCCGTCGCGTATGCTTTCATGTAAATTTATTTACATAACAACTTATTTCAAAATTTTTTGACAGAAACTGAACGCCGTACACGCTGAATTTGGTTGATCCATAAGTAACAAATCATTTTACTTAAGAAATATTATTTATCAGAAGTCGGTTTCTTATTTTACAAAAAACTTAACAAAAACCAACAACAATATACGATTTAAAAAAAAAAAATTTTTAAGCAAACGAAAACAAAGTACAGTACTTTTCGGTTATAACGACCATGATGGGACGGAAAATATTCGTTGTAATAAACGAATGTCGTTTTATAAGAATGCTGTGAATTTTGAAAAATTAGTATAAAACTTGAACATTGTAGAATGTGCTGATTCTAGAATGGACACTTCGAACTCATTTGCTAAAATTTTATTTGATGTGTCAGCCTCAAGCCTCAAGCTTTTTCTTCTAATGAATTTTTTTTTGTATTTTTGATGCGTTATTATGATTTTTTTTATATTCAAAAATAAATAAAAAAATACTAAATTAATCACCAAGCAACATAATTAGATATAAATATTTTAAATAAAAGAAATATCAATGTAATAAAAAACTTTAATTTTTAGGTAAAATTTATTTCTTTATCAAAAAGTGTAAAGTTTATTATAATTAAAATTGCACCGAGTTCGCTATAAATGTAAACTACTGTATAAACCAAATGTATTGCTTTCATTCAACTCATTTTTTTCGTTCACTTTTTAAGATAAAGAAAAAACGAAAACAAAAAAAAAATTTAAATCTCCTTGTTCATTTAACATTAACTAAACAAAAAAAAGAAAGACATAAGTCGGCGCATATGTATAATAGTTTGATTGAGCTGCGAGTTACAACCGAAAATGAATTACTTTTACCGAGAAAGTCGGCGCATAATATTAGAGTCATAAGCCTTAACTTTTAACAGCGTGACCGTTAAATTCAAATTTACGTTAAATTTAAGACGGGTTTTCACCTGAAAAAACGCAATATTCTAAAAAAAAAATATCATTGTCCTATGAAAACAATACAAACCTTTCTTTTGGTTGTTGTTTCATTAAAATTGGTCTTATAGTTTATCCGGAAAAAGGATGTTTATATTTGTATGGGAAAAAATAAGCCGATTAAATATTATGATGTGTTATTTAAGTTAGACTCTCACAAAGGAATTTTTATAAGAGCACAATTCTATAAGAGCTAAAATCTCATAAAAAAGACTTTATGAGAATAGAAATTTTCTTACTTTTAATGGAGATATATGAAAATAGTTTTACTATGAGAGTAAAAGAATTTTTAACACTAGAAATGTTGATATCTCATAACAAGAACACTTTAAGAGTTCATTTAACTCTTGTAATAAGAATATGTTATGAGAGCTTCCAAGTGTGTTATGAGAGCCTTATGAGAGCTTTCCAAATTTTCTAGAGTATTACTCTTGGCAAATGTTACTTGGGTACTATAGTAAAACTACTATAGTAAAAGTACTATAGTAAAAGTACTATAGTAAAACTACTATAGTAAAACTATAGTAAAACTAATATAGTAAAACTACTATAGTAAAACTACTATAGTAAAACTAATATAGTAAAACTATAGTAAAACTACTATAGTAAAACTATAGTAAAACTATAGTAAAACTACATAGTTTTACAAAACAAATTTTTACAATACAAAACTACTATAGTAAAACTATAGTAAAACTACTATAGTAAAACTATAGTAAAACTATAGTAAAACTATAGTAAATCTATAGTAAAACTACTATAGTAAAACTATAGTAAAACTACTATAATAAAACTATAGTAAAACTACTATAGTAAAACTACTATAGTAAAACTAATATAGTAAAACTATAGTAAAACTACTGATACTGATACTAAAACTATAGTAAAACTACTATAGTAAAACTACTATAGTAAAACTACTATAGTAAAACTATAGTAAAACTATAGTAAAACTATAGTCAAACTACTATTAAAACTATAGTAAAACTATAGTAAAACTACTATAGTAAAACTGTAGTAAAACTACAATAGTAAAACTACTATGGTAAAACTATAGTAAAACTACTATAGTAAAACTATAGTAAAACTATAGTAAAACTATAGTAAAACTATAGTAAATCTATAGTAAAACTACTATAGTAAAACTATAGTAAAACTACTATAGTAAAACTATAGTAAAACTACTATAGTAAAACTATAGCAAAACTACTATAGCAAAACTATAGTAAAACTACTGTAGTAAAACTATAGTAAAACTACTATAGTAAAACTACTATAGTAAAACTACTATAGTAAAACTATAGTAAAACTACTATAGTAAAACTATAGTAAAACTATAGTAAAACTACTATAGTAATACTATAGTAAAACTACTATAGTAAAACTATAGTAAAACTACTATAGTAAAACTATAGTAAAACTACTATAGTAAAACTATAGTAAAACTACTATAGTAAAACTACTATAGTAAAACTATAGTAAAACTACTATAGTAAAACTATAGTAAACTATAATAAAAATTTAAAACTATAGTAAAACTATAGTAAAACTATAGTAAAACTACTATAGTAAAACTATAGTACAACTATAGTAAAACTATAGTAAAACTACTATAGTAAAACTACTATGGTAAAACTATTATAGTTTTATTATAGTTTTACTATAGTTTTACTATAGTAGTTTTACTATAGTTTTGCTATAATAGTTTTACTATAGTAGTTTTACTATAGTTTTACTATAGTAGTTTTACTATAGTTTTACTATAGTAGTTTTACTATTTCTATTCTCATAAAGTCTTTTTTATGAGATTTTAACTCTTATAGAATTGTGCTCTTATAAGAATTCCTTTGTGAGAGTCTAACTTAAATAACACACACATTATGTGTTATATATAATAACACATTATTGTTGTTAGAGTGTAAGGACAAAAATAAGTTTAATTTGACAAAATGAATAAATTTAATTGGAGAAAGTTCAAGAGATCTGTATTTTTCGTAAAAAGTGCAGAAAATATATAATAAATACATGTGAACCAAAGAGAACTAGCTATTTAAAGATGTACTACATATGGTCAATCAGAGGTAGTTTCATTTGAGGACTCTACTTTAGAACCTAATAGTAGTAATATTACAAAGAACCACTCAGATGAAAATATCGAAGAATCACTTCCTTTTCATAGTTCAACAGAGCCCGACAATATAAGTATAAATTTTAAAAGTTAATTAAAAGTTAAAATAAAAGTTAAAATATGTAAAAAGTCAAAATAAAAGTGTAAATTATTTTTCAAAGTGTCTATTTATTATTTTATTTTTCTTTTACATTTTTTTTTTTTTACAGAGAGCTTAAATGTTATAAGTAACTAAATAAAAAAAAATCAGAGATCAATACTCTTGTAACAAGATCAATTTTCTCATAACAAGAGTAAAAAGACTGATTTATACTTGTAGGAAGAGCAATATTCTCTTAAAAGTATAAAGACTGATTTATACTTGTAACAAGATCAATGTTCTCATAATAAGAGTAAAAACATTAATTTAGTTCATGAAATATGAATTAAATTTCAAATTTATCTCATAAGAAGATCAATACTCTTGTAACAAGATCAATATTCTCATAAGAGTAAAAAGACTGATTTATACTTGTAGGAAGAGCAATATTCTCTTAAAAGTAAAAAGACTGATTTAATACTTGTAACAAGATCAATATTCTCATTTGAGTAAAAAGACTGATTTCATAAAACATGCATTTTTTTTGTTTATATTATGTAAAACTATAAAGAAACAGTTGTCCTGCCAACTCTAAATATCAACTTTACTGCAAAACATGAAATTATATGAATTTTATTTTTTTTTGTTGTTTTGTTTTTTTTTCTAGATAACGGTTTCGAGTTACGATTTCATATGATTTAAATGATGCGTAGTTTATATAAGATAAGCAAAAAAGAACACAAAGATTTTTAAATAAATAAATAAGTAAAAAATTTAAGTAAAAAAATAATAAGTTATTCAAAAATTATGGGATAATAAGTTAAATTTTTTCTTAACTATTTTACTTTCTTATATTTTTTTTGTAATATTTATAATAGCATAGAGGAAATAAATAAATATTGAACAGCTATATGTTATACTAATTTATTAAGTTTCATGTGGTACAAACGTAGTATAAATTTTGGCAAAAAAAATATTAGAATTTTCTGAGAAAAAAAAAATATATTTTGACACTGAAAAAAATTATCAAACAATACGTTTTTTCGTTTTATAATTTAGAGTTAAGTTTTGAAAAAACTCATAAAAAGATTTTGGGCCGCAATGGGTTAATGCAACTCAATAAAATTTTTTGGACATGTTTGATTAAACATGTTTGATTGGACATGTTTGATTAGACATGTTTGAAGGTCTGTTTGAAGCGCATGTTTGAAGAACATGTTTGAAGGACATGTTTGTTTGTTTGTTTCAAATCGTTTCTAATCGTTTTATAATTTAGAGTTAAGTATTGAAAAAACTCATAAAAAGCTGTTGGGCCGCAATGGGTTAATGCAACTCAAAAAAATTTTTTTTAGAACTTTCTTTTAAGCCAAAGCAGAATTTCGTAAAATCGGACAAAATTTACAAATTTACAAAGAAACAAATAATTAAATTTGTAAATTTTATCCGATTTTACGAAATTCTGCTTTGGCTTAAAAGTTGAGTTCCATTAACCCAATGCAGCACAACAGCTTTTTATAGATTTTTTCAACACTTAATTCTAAATTAGAAACGATTTGACCGGTATACCTCAGGTTTTATATGTGTGAAGCAACTTGAAAATGGAGTTGAGTCTGTTAACAGTCGGTTTTACGTTTGGTCAAAAAACAATTTTTGGAAATAAATTACGTCAAATTTTGGAAAGTAGTTTGTACTGCTTTGAATTACAGAAAGTTTCTAAAATTACATTTGAAAATTTACATGTGTAAGCCGTGTGTAATTTTTTTGTTAACTTTTTGCAGTAACATCAACTTCAATTAAACCTCTATTGAGAGGCGCAGCAACGCGCACCGAGTATTAGCTAGTTATCTATATTATTTATGTACATATTTGTAAAATATGAATAACATTTAATATACATATTATGTACGCAAGTTAAAAAAATAGGAGTTCATTTTAACATATTAAAATCATTAAACTCTTTAAAAATAATACAGATACTTTAAATACCTCAAAAAACACTCTTATAACATGTTGTAATAATAGAAATTTATTTTTATAAATGTACCTAGGTATATTTTAAAATTACATAATATATTGTACACAAAATATGTATTTTATTATATACATACACAATAAATGTACTACAGGTACCATTGTTGTGATTTATCATTTTTATGATCTCTATACCTCATATCTCATCTAACACATGATGACATATTGCTCTTCACGTTCATCATTAGCTTGTCTATTGTTCAGAAAATATTTTCACTCTTCAAAATATAACTGTATAACAACGGTTACAAATTTTTTATTATTATATACTTATTTTTCTTTTTTTTTTTTTGAATAATATTCTTGCTACAACATGTCCTTATGTTATATTGCATTTGCTTACTTATTTGTATAATGTTGACATTTATGTCTGACTTATGAGTTATTATAGTGATTTTCTTTGATCAATACATAAATTTTAGCTTTTTTATACACTTAGATGCATAATAATAAATGTTATGTAATTCTTTACTGCAGTCTTACTACATTTTGGGGAGGGATATCCTTATACAAAATTAAAGGAAAGTTGAATAGGGGCAAAATGATTTGTAGAAAATTAGGTTGTTAGAGAAAAGTTGGATGTTAGAGTAGAAATTCACACCACAACTCCCCAGGCTTGCGTTGAAATTATTTAAAGGGAGAATTAATCATATAAATTAAATAGAATTTATCTCTCTATGAAAGACAGATAGTCACTCCTATTCTAAATTCCCTCGTAAGGCTAAGTCGGAGATAATCTACGAAAAAGTGATTCTCAATTCCGACTTAACGTTACGAAAACTGCAAAAACTACGAAAGTTATTTTCATTCGTACCATATTCATACTTCATATTATTTCGTGTTCAGTTCACTTCTGTTCATATAAATAAAAAGTTTTAAATGAATTTAGATTTTTATTTAATTGTTTAGTTAACTTTATTTTATAAAAATACTTAAATCTCTTTTCAAAATATTTTTCAAAAATTATTACTACAAAATTGAAAACAACAATCGTAACTTTTACCTAAAAAAATGAATTCAAACGTCAAAGTTGCTATTGCAAATTTAATTTTTTACGAGGGAATTTAGAATCACTTAAACTTTTTGTTCGTAGCGTAGTCAATTTTTCGTAGAAAATCTACGAGGGAATTTAGAGCAGGGGTAAGTGTTTCTCAATAATACGACTGATTAAAAAAGTAAAGGCTGCCTGGACTGCGATCACCGATCGCCATTTAAGCATATGGCGTGGTTTTCAATTTTATTAAATTTAAAGTAATTTCATGAAGTTTGATTTAAAATTAAGTTGTAAATTTTGGCAATCATTGATTCTCAAATATTGTGAACATAGTTTTATATATTTTTTTTTCTAACTCTAACTTCTCTGTGCCAAAATATTTTTTAATATTTACTATTTTTAATATCGAATAAACTTTAACTTGCAAAGAGATAGAAACATACATAATTAATATAAAATAGACTACTTAATAAATTTCTAAGGTTGATTTGTATCATATAGATTCTAGAGATAACATAAATTTATACTAAAATTCCGATATTTTGATTGTATTTCCGAATTTTTGTGTTGAAGAACATAAATTTTAATGATAACTTTATTTTTTTGCAAAGAATTTATGAAAGTTTTTTTCATAAAATATCAAAAGTATTTATTTTGCATAAAAAACTGTCAACCATCAAATAGTGAAACTAATTTTAGCCGCAAAACTGTAGGTTCTGTGTACATATTATATTTTGTAAAAGTAAGACATTAAAATATTACAAAAATTAATTTTCTCAAATACGTTTTGTTTTTTCGGGTTTAAAAAAAATGATTTCGCAAAATAAATGTGAAAAGAGGTATTTTACATAGGTAAGTGCTTTATTTGTGTAATCTTTGCAGCTATGTCTAACAAGACATAATTTAGGAAAGCAACAATAGAAAAGGTATAACAAAAATAAATCGGCTTAGTTTTTTGTTATTAAATTTAAGTGTTTTTATACCCGTATGACTATATAGTCCAAGGGTATAATAAATTTGCCATTACGTTTGTGACGCAGAGAAGGAGGGGGGGTAGATATAGACTCAAGTGTATGGATCGGATCAGAATCGAAAAATAAATCGATTTAGCTATGTATGTCCGTCCGTCCGTCCATCCGTCCGTCCGTCTGTCCGTCCGTCCGTCCGTCATCACGATAACTCAAAAAGTAAAAGAGCTAGGATTATGAAATTTTCACAAATTCGTTTTTATGCAAAAAACGGAATCGAGTTTTAAATTCAGCCATTTTGGTCCACGGGTTCGAGTACCTGCCAAACAACTTCTAATTTTATATGAGCATTACTCTATACCTATGGAAGCTGCGTGTCTGAAATTTTGCCAAAAGTAGTTTAGTATAATGGCCAAAGTTACTGCAAAATTTGGTTGGTCTACTGTAGAGGGTTCGAGTATTTTTTTTTTTTTTTTTTTTAAATAAACTTTTATTTTGTTATATTTTTTACATATGAGTATCTTAACCTACAAAACAAAGTTAACAAACAAGGTATATCTCTTTTATTTTTAACATTTAAAAATATTTGGATTTTTTTATTGTTAAATTTAATATATAGTAAGTAAAATTATTTCTGTTTCTGTAAGAACAAAACTATTGTAATATAATCTTATAAATACATTGTAAAATTTAAAAAATCAATGTTTAATAATTTTTTTTTTTTTATAAAACTTAACTAACTTAACCTAACTTAACCTAAACTTAAATTTAAATAAACTAACTTATTGACTATAAAATAGCACAAATGCTTTTAGAAATTAAATTAAGATGTATTTAACCACCAATAATCTTTATTTATAGCTTAATCTTTTTCTGATATGGACATTTCATATCTTAAATTATCTCCGTTAATATTGCCTGGGATATACTCGATTTTTTTGCATGTAGCCCGTCTACTATAATGAAATAGTATAGGGACATGATCTTGGTTTTGAGTGTATCTATATTTGTCTAAGAAGATGAAGTGCTCAGGAGCTATAAAACCCGTGAGCAAGGTCTTCTTAATGTACTCCTCATTGTGGTAAAATATATGTGATATTAAACCATTTTCTGGAGTTTTTAGTGCTCTATCAAAATGACTTCTGATTAATTTTATCATAAAATTATCTATTCTCATGATTTTGGCTTCCTTGTACAAATATTTATTAGAATAAAAATGCTTGTATTCGGAATCAGGCTTTCTATGTTTATTAATACAAACTCTTATGCAAACTATACCTAATGAAGCTGGATGTCTGAAATTTTGTCAAAAATAGTTTAGTGGAATGTCTAAAGTTACTGCAAAATTTGGTTTGTCTACTGCAGAGGGTTCGAGTAGCTGCCATACAACTCCTTCTTTTATATGAGCTTTACACTACACCTGATGAAGCTGGGTGTCTGAAATTTTGCAAAAAATAGTTTAGTGTAATGGCCAAAGTTACTGCAAAATTTAGTTGGTCTACTGCTGAGGGTTCGAGTAGCTGCCATACAACTCCTTCTTTTATATGAGCATTACTCTACACCTAATAAAGCTGAATGTTTGAAATTTTGTCAAAAATAATTAACCGGATGATATAATGTATATGTTACGGTCATACGGGTATCCCAGAGTTGACACAGTCTACTCTACTACACTCTTCCTCGTTTTTTTTAGTTCAATGTTAAAAAATTGGGTCAATACACGATTTTATATTAGTTTTATATGTACCTATGTATATTAGTTTTATTGTATATCATCCTAGCATAATATAATTCGATACAAAAACTAAAAAACTAAAATGTTGAACTTTTACTATTTGAATATGACAAAAAGAGATACAAATCATCTTGCATTATTTTTTCAAAGTATTAATATTCATAAGAATTGAAAAAAATTTAAATGTAGAAGGGTCCTGTATAAGGATAAAGAATTGATTCAGGAGACATTCTAATCTTTCTTTTCAAAAATAAAATTCAAATTTTTTATATTTGATTTTACTAAAAAATGTTTAATTTTACTAGATAAATGTATCTTATAGCATTTCAAATAAAATTATGCATTTTTTTTAAATCTTTAGTTTTTTCCTAGGCGAAATGGTTCCAAAAAATGTCAATTTTAATTTTTGATATTTTATATCCGGAAATTTAATTTTAAAATTTAAATCACAACAATATTGTAAACTTACCAAAGTCAAGAATAAATACCTATAAGTCTGAAAAATATACTTTTGTTCCACTTTATCCAAGTAGACAGATCATATCTAACCTGTTCTTCTCATAGATATAACTAGATGCATTAATATTATATTTAAGGAATTATAGTACATAATATACTTAAGAAATTAATAATTTCAAATTGTTAGTTGAGAGATTCTTGAAAGTTCAACAACGTCAGTTCGTACGTTGATCAAATATAAGACTACTACAAATTTTTGGTTTAGAACTTCTGCATTCCTTTCGCCACTCCAAAATATTGCTTGGTTAGGCAAATTAGGATTGGTCAAGAAAATATATAACAGATTTAACCACTAAATATTTAATAATTTAATGGTTAAGAATGTTTTTTTTAAATCTCAATCTTAAGATTAATAGCAAAAAAAAAAGTTTTTCAATAAATCAAAGATAGAAAAAATATTCTTTATATTTATATCAGCAATAAACTTTAATTTTTTCACTTTATTAATATTTAAATACTATTAAATATAATTAACTTCTCAAATGACAGGTAGTTTTAAAATGTCAAATATATATATGACGATTAATCTGACAATTATGTACTCCTGAAATAAAAATTAGCGTTTATTTACAAACTACACCTATCTAATCTTCATGTACACTTTTTGATATATAAAATTCGTTCGTTTTGTCAAAGTAAAACTAAAAATAGTTTTTTTATTATAAAAAAACATTATTCGATGTTGAAAGTGTGAAATAAACTTTTCAATTATTAGAATGAAATCAAAACATACGACGTACAATTTTTATACGGCAGTACGTCAATACGTCTGTCTACATATCCATTATCGGTAAATCGATACGCGCGTACAATATTTAATTTATCAAAAATATATATTTCAATGTTTTAATTTAGTGCCTACAAAAAATTTTTTTAATTTCATATTATATTTTTTAATAAAAATTATTGTAAAAAAATATTATTTTTTAAAACATAATATTAGAAATATAAGAAAAACCAATAATAATATTTTTATACATTTTGTCAATATTTGTAAATTTTAAAAATCCGAGATACAGTACATTGCGTTACGCGTATTTTCGCTGCTCTAATGTAAATTTATGTCCCTATTTATTTCTCAATTTTTTGAAGAAATTATACGCTGCACGCTTTTATTTAGGTTAGGACCTAAGGAACAAATAACTTTTTTTGAGAAAGATAATTTTTTTTGTTTTGCAAACATTTTGTACTGTAGGTATTTTTGATTTATTTGAATATTTGTATGTTTTAAACTAAATTATTTAAAAAAAATGTTATTTTAAAATATTTTATTTTTAAAATTTAATCGCAGCAGCATAAGAAAAAACAATTACAATATGTATTTTTATACACTTTGTTAATTTTTAAATTTTAAAACTTAGGTACAGAACGTCGCGTATGCTTTCATGTAAATTTTTTTACATAACTAATTATTTCAAAATTTTTTGACAGAAACTGAATGCCGTACATGCTGATTTTGGCTGATCCATAAGAAACAAACCATTTTTCTTAAGAAAAATTATTTTTTTTTTTTTAAGTTTCTGCATATTTCAGAATTCGGTTTTTAATTTTACAAAAAACTTAACAAAAAGCAAAACAACAATTTACGATTTACAAAAAATTTTTTTGTTAGTACCTACTGTATTATAATAAATGAAAACAAAAACAAAAAAAAGTAATTTTCGGTTATAACGACCATTATGGGACTGAAAATATTCGTCGTAATAAACGAATGTCGTTTTAAAAGAACGGTGTGAATTTTGAAAAATTAGTATAAGACTTGAACATTGTGGAATGTGCTGATTCTAGAATGGACACTTCGAACTCATTTGCTAAAATTTTATTTGTTATTTAAAATTTTTTTATTGTGTCAGGCTCAAGCCTATGTATAGTGCTTTTTCTTCTATTGAAATTTTTTTTGTATTTTTGATGCGTTATTATGATTTTTTTTATATTCAAATAGAGTATCCAATCCGATTATCGATTAATCGGTTAATCGTATTTTTTTTATCCATTTTCGATTAATCGGAATAATCGGTTTTTTTTAACGATTACTAGCTTTTTTATAATTTAAAAAACAAAAACGAAAAAAGATGTATATTTTTATTGGCAAAATATGAGCCTATATTTTCTAAATGTTTCTCTTCAGTATAAAAAAAATCTACTTATTCATCAAATTACATACATACTTAAATGCAATATCTATAAACATACATTAAAATTATGTAGAGCTAAATGTGTGTACTGTGTAGGCAACCAAAAAAAAAATTCCATTGAAAATATTATGATGATGAATGATGAAATTATTATGATGATATTGATATTGAAGATAGATATTTTAGATATTATTTTGTGAATTGTATAAAATGAAAAAATCGAAATGTGAAGGCTAATAATTTAAAAAACACAAAACGTTTCTGCAAAGTAGGCTGAGAATATGTAATATAGTGGTTGTCATGACAATAGTAACACATTTTAATTGATTTTGTTACAGTTTACCATTTAATTTCATTTGTTTAGTTTAGTTTAGATTTAATTCTATAACGTGCGTATCGAATTTAAAAATAATTTATTTTAAAACTTATATTAAATAGACCTCAAAAATGTCGGCTCAAAAATCTTTAGTTTGGCGATATTTTACCAGGCACTCGAAAGAGAAATCCAAATGTAATAATTGTGGGCATATTATACAATGTAGTGGTGGAACAACTACTGCAATGAGGAATCATTTAAAGATTCATGACATCAATATTGAAAAAAGAAATTCTTTTGATGAAGCTAGAGAAGGTCCATCGTCTGCAAAAATTAAACCCTGCGGGAATAACATTTTGCATTTTGTTAAAAAGGAAACTTTAAATGAAATTCTAGCAAAATGCGCTGCAAAGGATGGATTTTCTTTGCAAGCTATTTCAAAAATTGAAGCAATAATAGGGTTTGTAAGAAGTCGAAACTTAAATATGCCTAAAAGTGCAACAACTATAACAAAAAAAGTAATGGATTTTTACGAGGAAAAAATTGTTGAAGTACAGAAAGAATTGCAAGCTTTGAAAAAAGATGATTTTAAATTCAGTATTACAGTGGATGAATGGACTGACAATCGTGTAAGAAGATATATGAATGTTACACTTCATTCCATACATAAATCGTTTGTTCTCGGCTTGATTCCTATTGAAGGGTCTTGTAGTTCTGAAAAAACTTTGGAATTGGTAAGAAAGCGATTGCATGAATTTTTTATTGATTTGGACTGTGATATCGTAGCTTCAACTCATGATGGTGCTGCAGTGATGGTAAAATACGGAAGACTTCTTAAAGCTACTAGTCAACTTTGCTATAATCATGGAATACATTTAGCTTTTGTCGAAATTTTTTATAGCAAAATGTTACATTTAGGACAGAGGCAGATAGAAGAAACTGAGAATTATCTAGAAGAAAACGATTACTGTGAAGATGATAATTCTGAAGATGAAAATGAGAATGAAAGTAATTTTTATCATGATGCAAATCTTAATTTCGATATTCTTGATCTAGATGATGAACATGTCACAATTCGTCCAGATATAGGGCAAGTATTGTCAGAAACGCGAAAAACCATTAAATTTTTTAAAAATTCCAATTTAAGAAATGGAATTCTTCAAAAACATATCAAAGAACAAGAAAATAAACATCTAAGTTTGCTTTTGGACTGCAAAACGCGATGGAATTCCCTGGTTCCAATGGTCAGACGTTTTCTAAAAACTAAGGATTGTATCAACAAAGCCTTAGATGAAATAGGTGTGAATAAGATTAAAGAAGAAAACATAATTTTATTGAAAGAAATTTTATTAGTTTTTGAACCGGTGGAGCTTGCGGTAACTGAATTAAGCAAAAAAGAAATTTATTGAAAGCGGAAGCTGTTTTTATATACGTTTTCAAAAAGTTAACTGAGCTGAACACAAAGCTATCACTTGAAATGCTTGAATCTTTAAAAAAACGTGTCAATGAGCGCCGAAATAAAGATCTGGTGTCTCTTTTATATTTTTTAAAAAATTGCACATATCCAAAAACAAATGAATTTTTTACTTACTCATCAAAGGTTATTATAAAAACACTAGCAAATCAATTGTATAGTCAATTGTTTCCAGTTAACCTTGTCGAAGAAGAGACTTCAATTATAGATGACGAATTGTCAGATTCAGAGGATGATGAATATTTAAAAATGCAGAAAACAATAAATTCCTTTTTAACAGTTCCAAAACCAGCTTCTTCAAATAAAATTGAGAAAGATTTTAAATATGTTGAGGCAAATGGTATACGCACTAACAGTTTAGAAAAATTATATAATGCTTTATTAACGATTCAACCTACTTCAACAGCCAGTGAACGTGTATTTTCAATTTCAGGAAATTTTATGACGAAAATTAGGAGTCAATTAAACATGCAAACTTTAAATGGGCTGGTATTTTTAAAATATTATTTTTTAAATAAAGTTTAATACACTGAATTTTTTTTAATTTGTTTCTTTTCTATATTTTTTTATTTTAATGTGAATTTTTGAACTTATTTTTCTGTATAAATTTTAAAATGAATTTTTTAACTTATTTTTCTGTTATTTTTATTTTATTGTGAATATCTTAAGTTATTTTACTGTAGATACTTTATATTTTTATGTAAATTTTTTAAGTTATTTTCTAATTAAAAAATAAAAAAGTTAGAACTAAATTGTGTCTATCTTTCCTTTTATTTTTAATTCCGATTAATCGCTTAATCGGTTATTGTCTAAAATAATAATCGACTATTCGGTTAATAGAAAATCGAATAATTTGGGATCTCTAATTCAAAACTAAATAAAAAACACTTAATTTATCGCCAAGCAACATTATTAGATATAATAAGTTTAAATAAAAGAAATATCAATGTAATAAAAAACTTACATTTTTAGATAAAATTTAATCTTTGGCAAAAAGTGTAAAGTTTATTACATATAATTAAAATTGAGCCGAGTTCGTTTCGTTATAAATGAAAACTACTGTATAAACCAAATGTATTGCTTTCATTTCGAACAGAACCCATTAATTTTCACTTTTTAAGATAAAGAAAAAACAAAAACAAAACAAAAAATATTTAAAAAAACTTTATTCTCCTTGTTCATTGAACATTTGAACTAAACAAAAAAAAGAAAGACATAAGTCGGCGCATATTATAATAGTTTGATTGAGCTGCGAGTTACAACCGAAAATGAATTACTTTTACCCAGAAAGTCGGCGCATAATATTAGAGTCATAAGCCTTAACTTTTAACAGCGTGACCGTTAAATTAAAGACGGGTTTTCACCTGAAAAAACCCAATATTCTAAAAAAAAATATCATTGTCCTATGAAAACAAAAAAAAAACCTTTCTTTTGGTTGTTGTTTCATTAAAATTGGTCTTATAGTTTACCCGGAAAAAGGATGTTTATATTTGTATGGGAAAAAATAAGCCGATTAAATATTATGATATAAAACTCCAGTTCGCCATTTTCAAACTATTTAATTTTACATTTTTTTTCTTTATTCTTTACTACTATATATAAAATCATCATTTTAAAACAGGTGTTTAGAATTGTAACTACCATTAGTTACCAACTTATAAAAATAATAAAAATAAATATTCTTTATAATATATTGCCATTATCAACACTTTTATTGATGTTAAACATTTTATCACCTCTTTATACTTACATACTTACTTTTACCAATGCTTTTACATAATAAAATATTTGAATTAAAGCACAATTACATCCATAATAACACAAATGGGTAGGTACCTATATAACATTACAATAATAATACATATGATAAAACAAAAAATCAGAAGAGAAAAATAACGATAATGTACAAAACCCACCTCTATATTACATTATTAGCACTCAGAATCATTTGTGAATTATTGGAGTTATAATAGTACGTGTAAAATAACACCTTTAGGCTACCAATTTACATTTTTAATTTCTAGGTTTATACATAGCAGTAATTTTTTGTTTTTTTTTTATGATAACACCGTTATAATGTATCTGGTGCTAATATACGAGATGCAGCTGCTATTTTTCTTTTTATTTTATTTTTTATTCTTAAAAACTGTTAAGTATCTAAACAACAGCACAACAATATACACTGGCAATAAGCAAAGAAATAAATAAAAAAATAACAGTAAAGAGAGAAATAAAAAAAAAACAAAGATTTTCTATTGCTATTCTTATTCTTTTATGCTTTTTTATAAGATATATATTTCGTATGTGGGTACATACTCTTAAGTTTGATTCTGATGTTGAATAGGTGCTACTGATGTGATTATCATGGAGGATATATTGTATATATGTATATGAATGATAATTTTTTTAAATAAGAGTAATGATGAAACATCAGTTGTCTAGACAATTTAAAGTGTTTTTCACATTAAGAAAAACTCTTTTTTTACTTTAATATTTTATTTTTAATGTTTTTCCAACTTAGGAAATCATTATTCTTTATATTCACTGATGAACTCTATATTTAAACATATTTACCTGGCAAATGGAAAATTTTTACAATATCTATTAAGAATATATAAAAAAATCTAAACTAATTTTCCTAGAATGATTCTTTTTAAAATGAAGTAACACTACATTTGAATTATACTTAAAAAATGCTTTCATTAGAAATTTTCTTTCATCTAAGTACTTATCTTAAAAAATATTTATTAGCTCAAATAAGTTTTAGTACTTACGTTCAAAAACAACTTACTTTTCAAATTAACAACAATCTAAGTTCGTTTTTATTTTTATTATAGGAACGTAATTATTGTATTTTATTTATAAAACACTACACAATCTATATTTGTATGAAGAAAATATAGAAAGTTTTCACTAAATAATGTGGTATACAGCAGTGGTCGCCAAAGTTTTTGAACGAAGGGCCAAATAGAGTTTTAAAAAAAATGAACTGGGCCAAAAATAAAAGCACTAATATAGAAGAAAAAAAGTTTTTGTATACAAGATTTTTTAAATAAATTTATAACACTAATAAGTTATATTTTTTTTTATATTTATTGAAAAAGTTATTAAAAAAAGGCATTAATGAGAATTATGCAACTGGGATTTACTTGCATTTACAATATCATTAATGTTTATATTTTCTTGAGAAACTGATATCCTCAGAATTTCCGCCAAATGACAATCAGTCAATCTTTCACGAAATTGATTTTTAATATATTTCATACGAGAAAATGTTTGTTCGCAAGTATAAGTGCTTCCAAATTTTGATATGTGTTCACTTGCAAATTTTTTATAATTTGGAAATATAGTGGCATCTAAATTTTAGTAGAATTCAGTCAAATTTCCTTCCTTATGTACATCCTTCAGAATGTCGTTACTCTGCAAATCAATCATTTCTAGTTACATATTTTCTTCAACAGTATTCACCTCTACATCAAATGGATTTCGAAATAACTTAAATTTTTTTTCGCTTTTTTTAAAGTCACTAAATCTAACAATAAATTCATTTTGCAGTGATTCTATTGATTTTGAAAATTCTACATAAGGGAAAACATTTGTATATTGCTGAGTCTCCAACAATTTTGAACACTGAAAATGTGCTATATTTTTATTGACGAGCTGGTTTCTAAATAACTCCAATTTAACTTCAAAAGATTTTACATCATAAAATAATGAATATGCTAATTTTCCTTTACCTTGGAGCTTATAATTCAGATCGTTAATATGTGCAGTAATGTCGGTTAAAAAAGCTAATTTACATAACCATGCATCATCTGATAATTCAGCAATAGGCTTTTGTTTTTCGTGCATAAAAATGTTAATTTCATGACGAAAATCAAAAAAACGTTTTAATACTTTCCCTCTACTCAACCAGCGAACTTCGCTATGATAAAGAACGTCACCATGTTCAGCATTAATTGATGTTAGAAATTCTTGGAATTGACGATGATTCAAGCCATGTCTACGAATAAAATTAATTGTTGAAATAACCACTGACACAATAGATTTTACATTTAATATTTTTCCACACAATACTTGCTGATGTATAACACAAAGTAGGTGCATAGGTTTTTTTATCCCCAGTGTTTCACACTCCTTATTAATCCGCCCAATGAGACCTATATTTGCTCCAATCATATTTTTTGCACCATCTGTGGTTACACACATCAACTGTTTGTAATTTAACTGTAGTTCTGTCATTATTTCGGAAACTTTAAGAAAATATCCTCTCCAGTGGTTGTTCCCTTAAGACTCTTGAGAGCAGCTAATTCTTCAGTTATCTGAAAAGCATAATTTATTCCTCGAATAAAAATGAGAAGCTGAGCGGTATCGGACACATCTGTACTTTCATCGAGTGCAATTGAAAAAAATATAAATTTTTTTGCTTTTTCTTTTAGCTGCGAAAAAACGCTGGTACCAATATCTTCAATTCTTCTCATTATTGTGTTTGCAGATAAACTTACATTTTTAAATGCACTCAATTTTCTGGACATACTTCTTCTGCTATTTTCAATACACATTTCTTCACAAATTCGCCGTCTGTAAATGGCCGCCCTCCGTCAGCAATATACTTAGCAACATGATAACTTGCTCGTACTGAAGAAATATTTTGATTCGACATTTGTTTAAATATATTTTGTTGATTTGAAAGTGTTTTTTTGAGAATTTCAATTTCTTTTTTACGCAATTCTCCATCATATTTTGAGTACTTTCCGGAATGCTTTGATGTGTAATGCCTATTCACATTATATTCTTTAAAAACTGCAATTGTGTCTTTGCAAATAAGACACATTATTTTATCTTTAAATTGTACAACAAAATATTTTATTGTCCATTTTTCGTTAAACATTCGACACTCGCTATCAATTTTTCTTATTTTGGATGACGACATTAGTACAAACAAATATATTTAAATTTTTATTATTACGCAAAAAAAAACTTCACTATTTACGATTTAACTAACATACAGGAAAAAAAACTAAACATAGTTCATAGTAATCAACTTAATGGCCTACTTAATGGTATTTTATATTGTTTTTGATAGGATGAGTTTTAATAAGGTTTTTAGTGTCGTTATATCGAAATATGTAATATGGAAGTATAAAAATTTTTAATATTAGAAAATTTAATAATAATATTACAAAAAATTAAATTGAAATTAGTAATGCTTTAACAATTTTTTTTTAAATATTTGTATTACTTTCCGATTTTCACTCGTGGGCCGGATGGATTGCTATAACGGGCCGGATTTGGCCCGCGGGCCGTACTTTGGCGACCTCTGGTATACAGGATCTTCAGCTTCAATTTTTTTTTTTGAGTTAAAGTAACATACACTTGAAACTATGTGGAAAACATTATAAAAAAACTTCTTAGAGTATCTTACAATAGAGTATATAGCATTTATTTTGATGGAACTATCTTCTAATTACATTTTAATCTAATGTTAGAAATTTTAATTTTAACTCCTAAAAACTTATATAAAATATTTGCAAACTAAGATGGATACCATGATATCTTCCTAAATATCTAAAAGTTGTTTATCTTTACTTCCTCCTAAATTGCTTATTGAATTCAACTCTTATTTATATTGTGTTGCATGCAAATTCAATTTTATTATGTAGTGCTCGCTTACTTTTCGTTTTAGTTTAGTCACTTTCTGTTAATCTTCCAAGTAAAATTTTAAATTAGATATTTATTTTTTTAACTTGTTTACCTTTTGTAAGTTCAGATTTGATTGTGTTTTTATAAGAAATTTATTATTTTTTTCCAAATATTAATAATTAAGTAAAAATAAATAATACATAATTTATTTTCAAACTAAAATCAAAAATACAAATATGTAAACAGAATAGTTGTTTTTGTTGTCCTACTTTTAAAATTCAAAATTCAAAAAAAATATCAAACAAAAACTGTTAAAAACGAACTGTCAAAAATAAAATCTATTCACAATAGCCTAACTGATTAAACACAGTGTTTTAAAAAAAAAGAGCTGAGATTGCGACGTGTGTCAATAGTCTATGAAACTTAATATTACTTTAAAACCAGAAATTTACAGAAGTTTATGTGCTTAAATTTTATCAAAGATATCTTCGATATTAATACAAAATATATTCAGAGAATATATTTATTTTCGTGGATATTTATAGTTCATTTTATAGATATTCAAAGCTGTATTATATAAAAAATATATAAAATCGTGTTTATAGGAAAGAGTGAGATATAAAATTTTTGTATATCAAGAAAAAAAATCAATACCCCTAACTCTAACAGTCATATGATGTATATCGTGTATAATATGACTTCATATGTCTATTATAGTTAGGGGCAATCAAACAAAAACTGTTAACAATGAACTGTCAAAATTATTAAATTCACAATAGAGCAATTCCAAATTTTGAGGATTTAAAAAATGACAAATTAATTCACATGATATGTTTTAGTTGTATATGAAAAAAATCGTACCAAATGTTTAAATAAAATTGTACTTTTGTCATATAAAACAAAAAGTACGACAGTCCGTAGAACTACTCTAAAGCCTAACTGACTAATATATTTTCAAACGAATGTAAAGTTTGTTTGCACACTTCAAATATGAAGTATCCATAAAAATCTAATAGGAAAATTTGTTTAGAAATATTTTCGTGGATATTTATAGGTAACTGATCTGGATATTTATGGTTATTTCGTGAATATTAAAATAAGTTTCAAGTTTTTTTTGACATCTTAGCAATAAGATATTATTACGTTGGCGAGCCTTTAACATATATTTGACCACTTTACCAAATTTTATTTAACTTCTTATACTGGCTTTCCAATTCATTTATTCAATAAAATGGAATGGAATATCAAAAAATCTGTCTCAAAAACCTTAACAACAATTTTTTATATATTTTAATTGTTTGCAGAATTAATCTTTTAAAAATTTATAAATTATGACGAAAGAAAATTTATATAAATGGCTTTGTTGTTGTTACATTCCTCAAATATTTTTGAAAACTTGGGAATCTTTTCTAAAATATCTATATACATATCATTTCTAGCACTAAGTCTAATTATTCCTTTGGGTTTTATATGTTCAAGTGGCCAAAACTTCATCTTACATAAATAGCTTGTGGAAGCGCTTTTTTAGCTCAGCATGGATATGACATATTTTGAGTACACCAGAAACTTTCCAAACTCACCGTTTTATATTCTATTTGATTACATCTGTTTGTCTACAGTTCAACTAGATCATCATTTAAAAAGTTACTGTCATCTATTGAGTCCAGATTATAAATAAATATGGATCTAATATTCATATTTCTGATGTATCAAGATCTCTAGTAGCAAAATATCTATTAAAAGATTAGCTCTACTTTTGCAATAGTGTTTCTTTCGTCATCCGAAACAAGAACCACTTCAAACAAAGAAAAGTTAGCAATTTAAAATTGTAGAAAAAATATAAATAACAATTTCACAACCCCATATATTCTAGCTCGCACCACTAAGAAGTGCGTGCACCAACGGTAAAAGCTATATTGTGAATAGTGATCTAATGTGAAAAGCTTCATTCACAATATTGAAATAAAAGAAAAAATACTTTTAGGTACTGATTTAAATATTTTTTATTAACTTTCATTTATTTCCTTATTGTTTTCTACAATTCAAATTTTTATTTTTTTATTTTGTTTTATTTTATTTACAAAGCAAAAAAAAAAGGCGCTTTTTAATTTCAAATTTTTTAAATATTTTTTTTTCCTAAACATTTATCTACAAGAATATCATATTATTACATTAATAATGAAACATTATGCTTCGATTTCGATCTTTTAGGACCAAATGAACACTGAACTTTATAATCTAAATTTTGTTTTATAATTAATGGAATAATTTTTTTTTTTTAATTAAATTAACATTTCGTTAATATCGTTTATATTTGCATTTGTATTATAGTTTTCTTTTCATACATTATAACTATAATTTTTCTTTTCTCAAAAAAATTAATTTTTTATTTTTAACTTTTTCTAATGTAAAATTTGTTATCTCATAAATAGGATATCAAATTAAAAATATTTTTTATCATTTTAGTTCGTTTTTTTTTTCATTTCAAAATATGTAAAATTTTATAAATTTTAATTAAATTTGAACACAAAATGCATGTTTTTTAATAAAAAAAATGCATGGTTAGAATATTTTTTCCGTTCACATTTAACATTTTATTATTAAATTTTTTCTTCTTTTAATTTTTTTGTTATAATTTATGGTGTAAATATATTTTGATATTAAATGTGACTTCCGTTTCCTTTATAGTTTATTTTATTCAATTTTTTATTTTAGAATTTCTTTCAATTTCTAATGCATTATTTTTAACATAATATAATAATAAAGGGTGATCAAATTAAAACTCTATAATTTTTTTTTAGATATTATAGTTGCCATTTTCGTTTTTCAGATTCCCTTCAAAATTGTCATTTGTTTTTAATTTATATGACAAATCACCATGGAAACATAAAAATTTGCTCAACGTTAAATATTGTTCAAATTTGTTACAAAAATATTGAATCCTTTTGCCCCTTCATCATGTAAAGCGCGAATGAGAAAATGTACTTGAATTATATTTGGCTTCAATAAGATGGTGCAACATTCAAGTTATTTCTTGTGAATAAATCAATTTATTATGAGCAAAAGCTTTAATGATCGTGCAGTTATGCAAAAATTCATCATTTAACTTTTGAAAATTCATATAGCATTTTGCACTTCAATGAACTAATGATTAAGACGTCAACCTTCCAAATGGAAAGGGTTCAAAATGCGGTCAGAAATATATAAAAAAAAATATATCGTAAAAATTTTAAAGGAATAGCGTAATATAAAATAAGATTATAATAGGCGTTTTTTTTCTTTTTAATCAGAGCATAGATCTGAGCACACTCTGAACAAAATGAGCACGCTCTGAACAGAGCATGAACAGAGACGCCCCGAGCGTTCAGATTGAATAAAAAAAAAACATGATTTTAAAAAAACTGTCATTTTTATTTTAGTTACGTTTGAAATTGTCAAAAAATTAAATTAAATTATTAAAATAACTTGAAAAAAAAAACTTAAAATAACCAAACATTTTGACTTTTATTTTACAAGTAAAATCTTAAACAAATTTCAAAATGTCTTTGTATTTCATTTTGCTCAGCCGTGTTCGATATATTTCCAGTGAGCACGTATAGCACGCTTTGAGCGCACTCTGATTTAAAAAAAAAACACGATCAGAATTAAAAAAAAGTGAATATTTTTTTTGACAGTTTATGCTCTGCTCATAAAACAAACGGAGTATGTATATATAGGAGTGAAAATGAATAAAAAAAACTTCAATAAACTTTAAATCAATTGATATTCGTAAAACAACACAGTCCGTGTTATAACTGGAGTAAGGGCAGGTTTAAACGAACAAATGTCAAAAAATTAGTGTTCCAATTTGTATTTTATACAAAAAATTTGTATTTTAAATTTAAAGTATATTGCTTATTTGATCACCCTTTATGCACAGTTGGTTTTTTTTTTTATCATTTCTGACTTTTTGTACATTTTATATGTTTTCTCTAAATTAAATTATAAATATACATGTATACATACATAATTTTTTTTTTAAAACTATAACATATTATAAATTTTATTTTTCAATTGGTGTTACATCAGTTTGTTGTATAAGTTTACCGTCAGATGATAATTCAATTTTTGTTTTACCAGGACTTCCTGTTACTGTACCTTCACCAGAACCTTTTACAGTAAATGTTACATAATATCGTTTATTACTGTCTAATTTATCTGATGGCAATGATATTAATTGTTTTGTTTTACCATGTGATAATTCTAATGATACTCTTGTACCACCGCCACTAGTAGTTTTTGATGTACTACCACCACCACCACATTTGACAGGACTTGTTAAAATTTTTGGTAAATAAAAACTACCAACACCACCAGATTTTTTATATGAACCAAAACCAAATTTTGGCATTGTATGGTGATTCATCATTGGAACTGAAATTAAAAAACCAAAAAAATAAAAATAAGAAATTAAAAAAATCAGTAAAAACATATCAGATTATGAAAGAGAAAGTGAAAAAAAAGAGCTTATAATGTGATTCAGAAATTTGGATTACAAGAAGTCATCTGTTCATAAGAAGAAATCCTTAAAAAAAATAAATTATTTTGAAATATTATTTTTAATATATATAGAAATCATATCTATTCTATAGCATATAATTTATATATTCTATATATAGTATTATATACCAGCAGTTATACTATTAATTATTTCCCCATGAAGGAAGAGAGGAGCGATACTTTAGAAAAAAATTTTACAAAATCTGAAGGAACAGTTGTCACTTAACAGTGGATTATATTTTTTACTACGTATATTAAATGTACTTTTGATATTTCTTGGTTTTTTGAAGGTTTCATGTTTATTTTTTTACTTATTAAATTTATTTAAACATTATCCCGCATAGATTTGTATCTATAAAATTTTATACTCATATATAAAATGCCATGTACTCAAAATCAAATAATGTAAGATAAATTGATTTAATGTCACTGGAGAAAAGATTTAATATCATTTTGTTAAAGAAAATTTGTGTCTTTATGAGTTTTTCATGAAAATTTTTTTTAATATTAAAAACTTTTTAAAAAATTTGATACAATGCGATATGGGGGTTCCTTGTTTTTTTTTATTTTGTCAATAAATAAATTGTCTTAAGAATGGAAATAATTAGGTTTTAACTGGTATTTAATCGTTTTTAGTATTTAATTTCTTTAATAAATTAATATTTATTTTATTAATATTAATCCGATGTTAAATTGTAAACACCTAAAATGATTTTTATAAATATCAAAAGCTAGTGTTTTCTGAGATGATAATTTTATTAAATTAAATAATGAGGGATGATTTTTCATCACATATAAAATTGTTGAGCATAAACAGTATTTTAGGAATGACTGCCCGGCTTCTAGCACCATTTTAACAGTTTAACCGAATTAACCGATGGTTGTAGGTGAAACGATGCAATATTTACTAGCACCCTTACTTTTCTATTTTTTTATATTCCGTAGCATAAATGATAATGCAGTATTTTTCAACCCATTGTTTACTAAGCCTACTATAGGTTTGGATAGTATTAGATTATTTATTAAATCAATACTATTCTATACTGGATCGTAAGGGAATATTTACAAAAAAACTACTTTTTTCAGTAATTTTTCTTGAAAAAAATTTGGGTCTGTGCTGGGATCAAATCCGAATTTGCTCATTTGATCGCCTTTATAATGTTGTTTTAAATAAAAAATTAAAAAATTAGAACTAGAAAGAAATAATGGTTTCTAAACTGTAATTCTAAGTTGTCAATTTATAATAATGTGTTAGTTTACAATCAAGTAATAAAACCTATATGGCTGTATGGAATTCAACTTTGGAGTTTTGTCCAACAAAGCAAATTAAAAGCAAAATAAAAGTCTTTTAAAATAAATTTAATGCTTCCTGGTATCTACGAAATTACGATGTTCATAGAGTTTTAAATATCCTCAAAGTTATAGATGAAATAAAAAAAATATGCTATAAAATATTAAACATGTATAGAAAGACACATGAATGTTGAAGTGGCTCACATTCTCAAAAATATTTTTACAATAAAGAGGACTAAAAGAATAAGACTTCTAGATTTATCACAAAATATTGATTTTCTTAGGAAAATATTATAGGTTTCCCACAAACTAAAATAATATGATAGACCAAAAATAATGGTTAGTCTGGGTGACTATAGTTTCAATGTGTTATAAAACAAGTGAGTAAAAAAACGAAGGGTTTTTAAAAAGCACATTTTCAAAATTATATAGGGTTTCTTATTGAGTATTTTAAAAATATATATAAAAAAAAATGATAGTATTATAATTTAGTTATTTCATAAATTTTTTAATTATTAATTTAACAGTTATTTCATCAATATTGCTAATTCTTGCAGTCACGGAATTTCCAGACCCAAGAGACCCAATACCTACTCATAATGGTAACTTTTAGTACCGTATGGCATTCTTATACATTTTTGTTTCAGAAATTTATAAAGCTTATAAAAACAACTGTCTTTTATCGTCTTCAGACTAAAAACCAACATAGCTCTTGTTATAACAATTTGAATTTAGGGATTTTTCTGACTTTGAGGGGTTGTAGCTCTATAACGTGTGTGGCTACAGTTTTTCCATGAAATTATTTTTTTTTAAATATCTACCCGTGGTTATAATTTTTTTACTCTATTTCAAACTGTGTAAAAGTGTTTGTAAGTATAGGGACAGACAGACGGACGGACGGACAGAGTGAAACTATATAGGCAAATTTTTGCAAAATCTTTTGAAAATGTGCTAAAATTCAAGTGTTTTTTAAGGGTTGGGGTAAAGACCGAATTTAATTTTAGAAGCCCAAATGCCAAATAGGCAAAGGACTATAATAATATCAGGTCATATTTACTATTGTCTTGGTAATAATTATAAATAAATAAATAAATCAGAGGATTATTACGTTTAAAGTTAAGTGTATTATTGAAAATATTAAATATTCAAAAAATTTCCATCCATTAAAGTTTTACTCCAATGCTTTTCCATTTTGGTTTGACTTGCGTCTGGAAATTTTTAACCCACGAACAAAATTATATTATAACATTAAAATACAATTTTTTTCTAATCAATGAAGTGTTGTGAAATCTGATGCTTATAAGGGCTAGCCATAATATATAATCTATAAATCAATACAACTAATTACCAATCGATTTTTATAACTTTATATTATAAAATATTTTATTTCCATTTAATAAAAAAAACTAATATTTACATCTCAAGTTCCTTAAAATCTAAATCGGACATATCCAAATGCAAAACTTTGAAAACTTTTTAACTTTTACAATTTCCAGGTATACTTTTTAGTATTATTTACAAAACATTAATTACAATAATATCTTTTCTGATTATCTTTTAAATTTATTTTACCTTCTCGTAAAAGTGTTAAAGTCATTTGTAAGTCTTTGATTGTTTTTGTAGGTGTATAAAAAAATAGAGAATTTTAAGTAATTACGGAACTCAAAAATTTTCTTAGTATTAGATCAAAGAAGGTCTGAACTCGATTGCAAATTTTTTTAGAAAAAAAACACACAAAAGATCTTTTTTTAAAATAAAAGTTTTTCTTCTTCTAACACAATGTAATTATCGATAAAATTAAAATTAATCGATACAAAATTGAACATTTTAATTTCGATTCTGATTTTGTTTTATTTTTTTTATTGTTATTATTTTGATTATTTGTAACTTTTCAAATTAAGAAACTTTTTATTAAAGTTTTTTAAGAAATAACAAAAATAGAAAAATAATAGAAAATAATTTGAAAAAAAAAACATTTTAAGCAAGATATAAAAATGTTCATTTATTTTATTTATTTCTGAATTAAGATATCGATTTAATTAAGCACAATATAATAATTTGTAAAAAATTAAATCGCAATTAAAATTGCCTGATAATAAAAGCGTTTTGAAATATAAAACAATTGTTTGAAAAAAAACAGGTGATGAAAAAAACCAAGGGTTTTTAAAAAAGCACATTTTCAAAATTATATAGGGTTTCACACTGAGTATTTTATCATTTCTTTTTATAAAAATATATAAATGATAATATTATAATTTAGTTATTTCATCAATTCATTATGAATTATGAATAATAGTGAAATCAATAATTAAAATATAATCCCAATGCACTCAAAAAACCTGTTAACAAGTGCGAAATATAATTTTGGAGCTTCAATGTTGACGTTTAACTTTGGGAAAAAATATACACTGGTGAATAATTTACTGATTTATAAAAAAAGAAAAGTTTTAATTTTTAAGTCCTAATAGCCCTTCAATTGTGAAGGTTCCCAAATTTTTGCTTAGAAAACTTATGATGGATCTGCCCACCCCCTTCCTGTCCCCTTGTCCATTTTTTTAGGTTCTAGGAATTAAATTTGAATTTCACCAAAATTTGGGAATTTACTTAGAATTTTATTATCTAAGGCAAAATGTTTATAACTAACAGACACTTTTTTCAACTTTAAGAACCCCTTTAACTTTAGTAAAAATCTTTAAAACATATTTTTAAATATAATGTGGTAGCTTTAAATTTTGTATATTACTAAAAAGAAATTTAGGCTGGTATTTAAGTTACAGGTGCTTAAAAATAGCAAATTTTCAGCCGTTACAAAAAAATTTTGTTAACCGACTCCTACAAATTTCTGAAGGTCTAACTTATCCCAAAATTCCAATACTCTAGCTTGAACCGTTTAAATAGAAGATATGTGGGGCCAAAAATTTTGCAAACATTGAGTTTTGGTAAATTTTAGTACTGTATAGTAACTCTATGCAAAATTTATAAAGCTTATAAAACTGGCTGTCTTTAAACCGAACAAAATTTTTATTATTGCAATTTAAGTATGGAGCTTTTTCCAACTTTGGGGGACTGCAGCTCCGTACCGGGTGGAGCTTCATGTTTCACAAAAAAAATAATTCTATGGATTTTTTATTTGTAAAAATGATTGATTTTTTTCAATTGGCTTGCTAAAAATTAAGTAAAGGCTTAAAATTATACATTTCCTAGTTATGACTAAGGATTTTTTTTGAAGAGTTATTAAAAAAAAGAATTCAAGTTTTAATTTTTCAAATTATGAACGGGAGTTATGATCATCTTAATGATTTTGCACGCTTCATCATTGTAAAAGGATTTAACTTTCTCTGTAGTTTATTCTATAAGTTAAAAATCCCTTATTGGATTATGAGCTACATTTGCTAGGACACGTTATAATAGACTAACTTAAAAAATACATTAAATTAAAAATATACAATCTTGATTTACATCATTTTTATCTATTATTTAATATTTAAAATGTAAAATGCCAATTAAATTTTTTTATTTTGGAAAACTTAATTAACTTATTTAATTTTTTTAAAAAACTTTATTATTAAATTTATGATTCAGGGTTTTAAAATATTAATTTCTATAAACTAAAACTCGGAATTGAAAGTCCTTCCGAAAATGAATTTCCATTGGCCCTACCAATTATATCTACTATAAGTTAAATTAAAAGATCGTTCTGATATACCTAATCATGTCCGCACTCAGCACTTTAATATGTAGCCTTAAAAAATTAAAAGTTGATTATAACGCGTTCTGTTAAAAAAAAATATTATAAAAATTTTAACTGATTTGGGTACTAAAATCTTTTCCGGATCTTTGGATTGTATAAGAATATTGAAACAGTCTCACTTTTTTCTAAAAATTTAAATTACTTTAAATAGTTTAAATGGAATTAAAGAGGTCTCTATATTACCAAATTATAACATTAGCAAATCATTTCTCAAATATAACCATTTCTCTTTAGTACCTATATCGAGTAGTCCCAATGCAATAGACTAAGTTTTCTAAGCAAGGAAGAGCTCTTAATTTTAAAATGAAAAGAAAAATTAATTAACTATACCCAAAGATTCCCTAAGATCTTAAGCAAGCATCTTAAAACTACTATTTCATTTATTCACTGAAATAAAAGCATTAGTATATGAAAATAAGCTTTTAAGTTTATAGCACTAATAATCTTACTCACATTATTAAATTTAACAATTAAATATTAATAATTATCATATTGTCCGCACATTTCGGACGGACAGAATGAATAACAAGAATTCTAAATGTTTTTTAAATAAACTATTAATTCATTTTATTAAAAAAAAATAAATGTAATTTTAAAATTGCATAAACATAAAAACGAAAAATCCTAACTAATGAATTACAAAAAAAAAAAAAACATGAAGGTACCTTTTTAAAATGTACACTTTAAAAAAGTGTAAAAAAAAATAAAACAAAACTTTTAGAACATCATTTTTCAGTTATTGTCGCACGTTTTTGTTTTCTTTTATTTCTATTTTTTATTTTGCTCTAATTCCATCTCTTTCATTTTCTTTCCTTTTCTTTTAACAATTTTTTTTCTTTATTCAACTTGAAAAATTCTTGAATTAACGTTAAAATGCTAATTACGATTTAGATACAAAAAAAAAAAAACAATCTATAGATGTATTATTGTCTATGACATAAGTACAGGTAAGTAATTTTTCTAAGTACAAGTTTTTATATTTTATTTTAATTTATTTTTTTTTCTCTAAGTTTATTTATTTTATTTTTAAAATTTTTTTTTAAATTTTATTTTAAGTTTCATTCAACTTCTAAAACACACTTATAATATTCTTTTAAAAAGCAATCTGAGCAATTAAAAAAAAAAACGGTAAAGTTTTTAAGTGGATGAAGGACTAAGAACAAATAAAAGAAAAATAAAATCAAACAAAGCTACCGAGTTATTTTATATTTTTATAAAAATTTGTTGTGCATAAATTTACTCAAGCATAGAAAAAAAAGGAGGAATAGTGTTGTACAGAGAGTGTAGAGTGTGCCAACCTTGGGATACTCGTATGACCGTAATATCGACATTGCATCATCCCGTTAATTACTTTTGACAAAATTTTAAATATACATATAACCAATTAGGCAATAATTAATTTCAGTTATGTAAAAAAGGAAATATAAGTTGAAAGGCAGCTCTTCGATCCTCTTGCACTACACCAACTATAACCAATCGACCAACTATATTCTATTCAGACGTTGACCATAAGCTAAAAAATTGGAGTCATCTGCCTTTTTTAGATATAGAGTAATGCTCTTATAAAAGATGAAGTTGTATGTCAACCTCTCGAACCTCGAAGAACTAAATTTTACACAAACTTTGGCCATAAAACTAAGCTATTATTGATTAAATTTCAGACACCTAGCTTCATTAGGTTTGGATATATAGATATAGATATTAGTAATGCTGAGATAAAAAAAGAAGTTGTATGACAGATACTCCAACCTACTGCAGTAGGCCAAAAACTTTTTTCACAAACCCCCCTCCTTCTCTGCGTTACAAACGTAATGCCAAATTTTATAGTACGCTTTTGACCTATAGTCATACGGGTATAAAAAGGTTTTAAAAAAGTGAATATAAAAAAAAAAAAAAAATTGTGAACCATGAAAAAGTTAATCAAAAAGATTTACAAAAAATACAATCAAAAAATCTTAAGATAAATACGTAGTTTATTTATCTATTAAAAAAATTATAAATTTAAATTTTCTTATTTTTTTTTTTTGATTGAAAGCTATAAGATATTTAAAAATAGATTTAGAACTTTTATGAATTTGCAAATATCTTAAGATTGTTTTTAAAAAAACGCTTTAATCGATAATATAAAGCTAATAAATGAAATTTAGGTGGGTTTAAAACTACGAAACTTGAAATTCGGCCAGATAGAAATATCAACATTATAAATTTAGCATTCGTTAATTTCAAGTATATTGTCTATGTCCTCTTTATCATTTGTTCTAAAAAGTTTGGGGGTTTCCTTCGAGATGCTTACTATTAAATCATATTACAATTCAGTCCATTTCAGTCCAGTCAATTCAATTAACATTAATTAATTGTTTTTAAATCATTCATTAGAATATTAAAAAAATCTCTTAGCCTTTATTAAAGAATTTATAATTGGGCTTTTATTTTTTTAATCAGAGCAAAGTCAGATTTTGGATAAAACTTTGATCTGTGCGTAGTTTGCTCTAAATGCTCGACATCATGAGCATAGATCGGATTACAAAAAGAAAAACAACATTGAATGTTTTTATATTAATATAAAAAATATTTAATAATAAATTAATTTCGAAAATGACAAATAATATTTTATTATATGTTCGAAATTATGTCAAGGTCGGTAATTATTTAAAATTTGCCAAGGTCAGTATTTATCTTAAGTGTTTGAATGATGAATGTTATTACAAAAGAAACGTAAAGGATCCGAAATTTAAATAAATGTACTTTTCAAACAATTTTAGGATAATATTCAGTATAATATATCTGTACCATTTTTCTCATCAGAGCAGAGTCAGAGCTGTAAAACTAAAAAAATGTGTTTCTTTTGTGTTTCTTTTTTAACTCACAGGGTTCTCAGAGTGCGATCTGTGAGCTCGCAACAATTTCTCAGATTTCACAAAGTTGTCAAATTAAGAATAAAATAATAAAACGCCATTAAAAAAAATAAAAATAATTTAAATTTTTTAAATTTCAATTTTATAAAATAAATTTTGGGGCAATCAAACAATAATGACGTTAGAAAATAAGTTGGATAAAAATTTACAATCTGTGCTCTGAGCGTTTCTTTTGTAACTCAAGCGTCAGAGTTGGGATAAAATTTTAATCTGAGCATAATTTGATCTGAGCGCTTGACATTTGCTCTGAGCACTAATCTACTGAGAAAAAGAAAAGCGCTCATTATAAAAGAGATATATCTTGGGCCGATCACTTGTTCAATATATTGATCCTATGTAGATTCAGGCTTTCCAATTCAAAAGAGAACTTAATTTTTTATAATAATAAAAAGCAAAAGAAAAAATTTGAATATTCAGTTGATTGAATACCAAAAACTTAGTAAGAATTACTACAGCTTCTAATCGAACCAAACAAAGTGCAGGGAGAAACCCATTATCATCGCTAATAAACATTAGGATAAATATGCCAAGTGTTTGCTAGATTAATATACAATCATTGTTTACTAGAAAATTATACAATTACCAATGACTTATGACTGGCTGATATTCTATAACTCTTAGCTAATATTGTAGATATAGATGTGAAATATACAACCACAAGTAGAATTGAATTTTCCAAACTTTTTTTACAAATAAATATAAAATTACCATGGATACATTATACGGCTGTGTATTATAGGCATCAGAACACAGTTGAAAATTATTTATTAATTTCATATCAATTTTTTGCCATAAATTACAACAAAAGTTTTAAAAATCAACTTTAACGAACATTATCAAATCAAGTTTCAAAATCTAACTTAGCTCTTAAAAACTTCTTCTATACCTCTTCTATCTATTCCTAATCATCGCACACTACTCGTATTTAAAATTGTTCTTACTTAATTATTTCATTCAAAAAAATTTTGAAAATGCAAAGTGAGAAAAAATTATATTAATAATAATAAAACACTTTTCACAAGCCTTGTTTATATTCTTTTTTTCTAACTCAAGAAAACATAAGAACAACAACAACAACAAAATAAAAGAAGAACTCTTCAAAGGATATGAAAAAGAGAGAGAAAAAAAATAAGAATAAAAAAAGACAACATACAAACAATGTCAAAACTAAGCTAAAAAAATTGAGAAAAAAAAATCTGAGATGAAAATATATGAAACAAAAGAATGGCTAGAAAAGATATCCTCATTAAAGGATAGAAAATTATATATTTTTGTTGTTGTATTTTTTTTTTTCATCCTTTGTATAAACAAATCTTAATTACATCTAATACGTAAATATATGTTTGCACGAATATACAGTCACATATTCTTTTATATAAAAAAACTAAGAATGAAACTTAAATCTAGTACTGAAACAAAATTTAATATAATCTACATATGAAAAACTTCCAATGAAATTCCTTAGTAACTAAAAGACACAAAATATTAAATTACTGTTATATGAACAGTTATATGAATTAAAAAAAAAAAATGAGTTGAAAATTAAAATGGACAGAATTAAAACATGATTATGTAAAATTTTACACCATCAGTGTTTATCTACACACATCTTATTAGTAAACATAACGTATCGCTTTATTTTCAATCTTGTCGTTTTTTTGTTGTTGTTTTTCTTATTTTTCTTTTTTTTTCTAAATCCTTATGACCTTATTACTGTTATTATTGCCATTATTATAATAAATTTGTAATACTTTTTCACCTAAATTGAAAATTGTCGCTTTTTTAATACAAATACAAATGTACGTATAATTATATAAGACTACAGTTGTGGCCATTATATTTGAAACAGTTTTAATTTTGGAGGAGTAACTCGTTTTTTATAGATATTTTGAAGGTAATGGCAAATGCTATTGAATTGAAATTTATAGTGCTTCCCTTTAAACATTTCTGGAATAACACCTGCTGGGAGGCCTCAAGTATCTATATATTTAAATAAAGGAATTTGCATTGGAAATAGGGTAGTAGAGGAGAGATTAGAAATGTACCTATGTAGATTCCTTTTAAAACGATTCAATTTGTAAAATTGTGAATTTCCATTAGAGGAAGGTGCAATACATGGAAGCATTTTCCGCATTACAATAGTTCTAACAATTAATGAGTTTTCATTATTAGTTTTAAGCAACCTAGAAATTTCCATAGCTTAGAAATGGCGCTTTCCTGCTTGAGGATTGCGCTGCAATTGTTTGAAAGGAGACATGATTAATTTCAATGAAATAGACAAGTGTAACATACAAGATATCTATATAAAAAAAAAGGAAATGCTTCAATATTTAAAATTAACAAAAATTAGGTCTTTAAATTAGTAACCAAAACTGTAAATATATCTTACATGTGTTTTTACGTATATGCGTAGAAAAATGCTGGAGAAAATTGTTTTTACACCGATGATGATTTTGATAAAGGATTTTACATTTAAGATTGTATTTGATAAAAAAATTATATTTATATCATGTATCTGTAAGATATTTTAAATAGAATATAGGTTAGAATCAAATAAATATATAGGTTAGAATAAAAAAAAATTATTTTCAAAATTAAGAAAAACTACAGATTTAATAATATATTAAAATATTGCAAGTCTTAAGCGACTTTTGAAATATTGATACTGGATATTTTATTACCCTTACAAACCCACGTTATTTAATGAATTTTGATGAATTAAAGCGATATTATATAAATCTAAATATCTATAAATATAAATAATAAACCTAGATATTATGGTATGTTGAATTCTGAAAAGAGTATTTTAGTCATACTGATCTGGAAACACAAAATATGGATTCATATATGGTTTTTATAAAATAGGATTTCTGAGATTTTGGGGTTTCCATAGAAACACCATTAGTGAAACTTAGATTTTTTATTCTAAAATTTGATACAACATAAAATCTTGGAATATACTTTTAAACAACCTTTTGTTTCGAGAACTTTTAAATTAAACAAAGTTTACCATATTTATATGGTAATGTTCTTATTGTACACACTTAGGTGACTAGGGCCTCAGACAGGTAGACAGCAAGCGATCTTTTTACGCACCAGAGTACGTACAATGTTGGGATTCGCTTGTTGCTCTTCTATATCATGTCTGAAAAACATGTTTGAAAGATTTTCTGAACACATCGCTCACTCACTCGAAGATATCATCTCCTATTTGAGGTTTTATACATTCTTTAATACGTTTATTGAATACTCTAGAAACCTTGATTACTTCAATAATTGATTACTCAAGAATTAATTGAATGCTTAAGAAAACCCTTCAAAACCAAAGTTCCCTATCATATGAAGCAGAAAAAAATAAAGGAACTCAAATATAAAACCCATATAAACTAAAAAGTTCATTACAAACGTTGAATGTAAATGTAGGCAAAATTAAAATGTACAGTTAAATATATACATATATATATACAATAAAAGAAAACTGCTCTTTTATTTTAATGAATGTGAAAACAATGAAAGAATATTCTTAGAAGTGTAAAATTTATAAAAAAATATGCTTTAAGCAAAATTGACGGTTGTTCTTTTCGTTTTTATTTTTTGTCTTTGTCTTTTGTTCTGAGATTTTGTTTTTTTTAAGTTGATGTTCACGCTTCTTTATTCATTCATTTTAATGTTTTATTTTTTTTGCACATCTTTTTATCTAGTTTGTCTTCATTTTTTCATTTTAACTTTATTTTAAATTTTTATCTTTTAAAATAAAAATTGTTTTATTTTTTCATTTTATGCCCTGTTTTTCCTCTAATTTTCCTTCCTTTTCTAATTTCACTTCTTTTTTTATTATTATGGTCCGGTGAAATTTAATTGTGAAGATTGAATGAATTAAAAAGAAGTTTAGTTTATTTTTTTTTTTTAATTTTTATTTTGTGTCCCTTATTTTTCTTCTTATTAAGATTTGGGTTAATTTTAGGTTAATTTATTTTTGTCTTTCTCTTTTCCCGCCTTATCCTCCTGCGCATAAATATTTACATTTGTTACATACATTTTTAAAGAAAACTGTTGTTGTTTTTGTTTTTTTCATGGATAATTTTGATTAGAATTTAAAAGAAATGGCAAAAAAAAAAGAAAAGAAATTAAAATAATGACCTCTAAAACAATTTAAAAGTCAAATTAAAAGTCTTTCTTTTAATTTTTCTAATTATTTATGGTAGGTAACATTTAACTTAAGATATAATCATAGATTTTAATTATATATTTAATTTTTTTTTTGTAAAATATTTATTTTTCTGGGTTTTGATTTAAAATTTAAATTAAATTGAAATTTTTGGGATTTCAACCTAAACATTTATTATTATTTTAGACTACTGGTCACCCTATTTAAGTAATTAACCTAGAAGTGGAGTTTTATTAAGGAAAAGAATATGTTTCTTGTATTTCCTACTGTAATTTAGTTTTTTTTCAAACAATCTTTAAAAATCATTGGTTGGATGTTAGTTAATAGTTATTACTTAGTTCAAGTGTAAATTAGTTAGTACAAGCTAAAAATATAAAATAATTGCAGATTCTTCAGGTATATTGTAGAAGTTTCTTGCAAGTATAAAGTGCTCATAAAATTTTGATACACTTTTTACTACTCATTATGTTAAAAATTTAGAACTTACATTACGTTTTTACAATATCAAGTTTATATTCTAAATGAAAGAATGAACTTATTTTAATAAAATACAATTAAATACTAATATAAAATGTTCTACTACTAATCATCTTAAATAAATAAAGTTTACGGCTGGGTGGCATAGTGTTTAGAGTGCCGACCTTTCATACGAAAAGTCGGAGTTAAATTCCATGTGAAAGTGAAAAAACTTTTCTGGTTTTCAACTTGACTCAGCTACCATTCATTAATGGCTTAATCAATAATTAATAATTATATATATCTCTAATTAAAAATACATAATATAACAATATAAACAAATACATAATTTAATTGAATAATATAACTCACAGATATAGAATACCATATAACTCAAATACAAAATATTACAATAAGTATAAACAAAAAATATAATTGTAAATATTGAAAATCTAAGACGTTTTTACATGTTTTAAGGCCTTGTACTGTCTCATGTTTAAACTGCATATGGAATTCAATAAGACCAATTCTAATAACACGAATATAATATGACCCCCTGCTTCAACATATACCTATGGACAGGCTTATTAGTCTAACAGTTGAACAGTTAGCGCTTAAAAAAAAAAAGAAAATGTAAGATAAAGTGTTTTTCCGATCTCTTCTTGGAAAAACCATAGACGTAGATGAATGCAAGTAACCAGAAAGCAGACGAAAGTAAAAATCTAAGTAATATCATTTTACAAAAATATAAACGTATAAATTTATTATTATTAAAACTACAAAAACATACGTTTTATAATAAAAATTAACTTAAAAGATTTTGTAACATTTAAAAGCTTGAACTTAATAATTAAATGAAAATTTCTGAAAATGAAGAAGCGTTTTAATCATTGTTTCATCAAGATCAAAACCATATGTATATCTACTTAGAAATAAATTGGTATATTTGATTATACACAATTACCACTTTGAATTTTAAATTCAATACTTGTGTAATAGATCTTTGATTTAAAAATTTTAGAAAATGAAATGCGTTAAATTACTTTAAAGATGACGTTTAATAAAGTCATTAGTTGCGTTAAGTAGCATTTAGCGCTACAATAAAATTGCAATGAAAATCGAATTGTTCCAATGTTTTTGATGGCCATATACAGTAATCTCTTCATTGTGATACAAATATTTAAATAAAAATATACTAAATATATCACACATATATAGTCAAAAAAGTCATTTATTTTTGCTGTAAATTCAGTATTAACATGCAGCGCTATATGCTATAACGCTGCAATTCAGTAAAGCGCTTACTCAAACTAACGCTACGCTCCATTGAATAAATTGATTGTTTTGTTGAGTGTTAAAAAATTTACTTATAAAAATTACGTAAAAATACTAACAAATTTCAAATTATAAAATATCATTAGACGTTATGATTACTTTCTATACCTAAAAATTATTTTTTTTTTTTTTAGTAATTCGCCATTTTTGTTCAAATTCTTCTTTTATTACATAAAAATTGATTTTAAATTGATATTAAAAAAAATATCATTTCATTAAAATATGTGCTTTAATATTACGATAATTACTTACTATATGCAGCACATGGTATACCAGTATATGCATGAGCAGCATGAAGACATCTATGAGTTTTTGTTGTACATTGTAAAGCTTTTTCATAAGTGTTATAATCTGGACTTAATCGCCTTTCAGCCTAAAATAAAAATACAAAAAAATAAAACAATTTATTGAAAATAATTAGTAATTTAATTGATTTTAACCAAGAAAAAAATAAATGAAAAAAAGAAAAATTTCAAGTAAAATAAACTTAAAAATAATAAAAATCTGTAATTTACTTAAAAAAAAAAAAACGATTTAAAAAAACCGCAATGGAAATTTTCCCCATTTTTTAATGGATAAAAAATCGCAATTTTTAATAAAATAAAAATTTAAAACCTCTTTCATTAACTATTAAAATATATTGTATATTTATTTAAATTATAATAATCTCATAATATTTTATTATAGATTATATTAAAATATTATTATACATTTACAAATTTATTTTTGTGTGTATGTATGTGTACAAACCTCTTCGTATACTTCATTAATATTTTGAAAATTATATGTACCAGGTTTTTGTAAAGATTTTAATGTCTCATACAAAAACATTTCAAAATTTTTAAATGTATATTCTGTATATGGATATCGTCTTAATGAACCACCAGTTTCAGCACCCAAAGCAATACAAGATTTATGATAATCATCAACAGCTCGTTTAACTAGAACAGCTTCATTTAATTTACTAGAACGTATCTGGAGGCTTTTCAATTCTAAAAGATGTTGAAATATTTTACGCTCCATATAATATCTGAAAAAAATGTATACACGTACATATAAGAATATTATATAATATTTTATATTGTATTGTATTTAATTTGTATTCATTAAAATACAATAATAATTACATCTTGTATTTAAATTTATGTAAGTATTTATACATATAAGAATATTTTAAATAAAATTTTATTAGATAAAACCTGTATAGTATAGAGGATGTCCTAGAATATATGAAACTAATGTAATTTGCAAAAAAATTCTAAGACGTCGCGTATTGTTGACATTTTCGATTAAGGCGTTAAATGTATATATTATAGCAGTCATATTACTTGTTATAAATTGAATGAAAAGTGTCAGGTAATAAATCTGTACACTATAACAAGACTACAATAGGTATAGATAGGACTACATAGTTTTTTTTAAATCTGAGCAGAGCATGAACTGTCAAATAAGAATCGTTGTTTTTTTTAAATCAGAGCGCAATCAGAGTGTACTCTACGTGCTCGCTGGAAATATACTGAGCAAGGCTTAGCAAAATAAAATACAAAGAAATTTTGACGTTTAGTTATTTTTCTACAGATTAGATTAAAATGGGAAGGCTTCAATAAGAAAATACATTATATAATCAAAAAATAAATCAAAATAATCAAAATCTGAAATAATCAAAATTAAACATAATGAATAATATTAATATAATATGTATAAGTTAACAAACGCATCTGAATCAACTTCATAACACCATACCAATTAATCAATTTCATAATACAATACTGCACGCATAACTTTACTGATTAAAATATCATATTCCAGTTAAAGCTTTTTTTATATTTTTTGTATAAACTTTTTTATCTTACCGTGGGAACTAATGCAAAAACTTTAAATTATTTAAAATTTAATAATGACTAATAAATTTGGCATTAATTTTAGATTTGGCATTAACATTAGAACGATTAGAATAAAGTAGATTCTAAACAAATCAACTTCTTTTTATTTACTATTACTTTTGTGAATCAACCATTTTTCCTCCGATCTACCCAAGATGAGGCTGCCTAGGGGTACAATAAAGTAAATAATAAAGAACAAGTAGATTAACTTATATAATTCGGAAGTATTGTTTTCTAATGACATTTAAAATCTATTTTTACGAACCGCTTATATGCAATTAAAACAAGTGATGAAAAAAAACCAAGGGTTTTTAAAAAAGCACATTTTCAAAATAATATAGTGTTTCATACTAAGTATTTTATCGGAATATAATGTTGAAGCTTCAATATTAACGTTTAATTAAGGAAATATATACGTTGGTGACTAAGTTACTGCTTACCTTACCTTAAATTTTTAAGTCCTGGTAGCCCCTCTATGGGAAAGGTTGCCAAATCTCTCAAGGATATAATGCTCACGACTCCCCTTCCCCCAAACTTTTTTAGGTTCTAGGAATTCAATTGTGAATTCCACCAAAATTTGGAATTTTTCTTAGAATTTTACTATATAGGCAAAAATGGTTAAAACTGCTTTCTTCAATTTAAAGAACCCCTTTTAAATTTAAGAAAAACCTTTAACATATGTTAAAATATAATGCATTTAATTGCATACCTTTAAATTTTGTATATTAAGGAAAAAATATTTAAACAGGTATTAAAGTTACAGGTGTTTAAGAATAGTAAAATTTCAATTTTCGAGCCCTTATAGCTGCAAAACAGGGGACGTGACAAAAAAAATTTGTTAACCGACTTCTTCTTATTTCAGAGGATCTAACTACTCCCAAAATTTCAAAACACTAGTTTGGCCCGTTTAGAAGATATGTGTGGCCAAAAATGTTGCAAAAATTGAGTTTAGCATAATGGTAAATTTTAGTACCGTATGGCAACCCTAAACATTTATTTTTTAATAATTTATAAAGTTTATAAAACCAGCTATCTTTTGTCGTTTTCATATTGAAAATACACCTAATAGACTCTTGTTATGACAATTTGAATATAGGGCTTTTCCCAACTTTGGGGGGCTGCAGTTCCCTAACAGGTGGGGCTACAGAACAAAATTCTTCTACGAAATTATTTTTTTTGTAATACCTATTCGTGGTTAAAATTTCTTTTCTTTATTTCAAACGATGTAAAAGTTTTTGTAAACATACGGACAGACGGACGGACAGACAGACAGACGGACGGACAGAGTGAAACTATATAGGCACATTTTTACAAAATTTTTTGAAAATGTGCTAAAAAGCGATAGCTATTATAGGTATATTGTTTTCGAATGAAAAATTGGAATCTGAGATTTTATGCACTTTATGTAATATGAATTACTACGGACACCTAAAAAACGTGTTTTTATGTAATGTCCTTCTCTGTGCCTATTTGTTTGTCTGTCTTAGCATGTACCTGTGTAGCCTAAACGGCAGAGCGGAATGTTTTTAAATCCCTTTTATAAGATTTTTAACTTAATATTTTGAATTAATAAGGGGGTGACTTGAATGGGCACTTCTTTAGCGAATTCTCAATTTTTTAATTGTTTTGGAATATTTCAAAAATCAAAAATAGTACAAAAACAATTTATTATGTAAAAATTGGTCCTCAAATAAAGAACAACAACTTTGCCATAGAAAGTTCCTGATCTAAAATGAATAGAATGTCTATGGAATTGAAATCTTTCTAAAATCTTATTGGAAATTATTAACACAATAACGAGTTTCATTTTCTTAGAAAAAAACCTTTGATAAACTTATATATAAATATAGGTTAGTAAAAAATTTCTGAAAGACATTCCACATTACGCTTTTCTAACATATTTTTTTATTGTAATTCGAATCGATGGTTCAGTATTAGATATTTTCTACTATAAAGGTCCTGAAGGTCCATTTTTTAACACCTACTAAAAATCATCAAAGGATAAAAGGTAGAATTCAATATATCACTAAGACATGTAATTGTGAAGCTTTAATATGTGTTATAAAATATTAGACGTCCCCAACTTCCACGTCTCGTCCTTATTTTATTACCTTTGAATTAATTTCATTCATAATAACTTAGTTTTTAGAAAATTTTTTAAATGGAAATATGTTACAAATAAATTATTTTATAAATAAACTTTATTAATTTCTTTTTTCTTGAAATAAAAGAAACTTTTTAATTGTCAAGGGCGAAATTATTATCTTATAGATACAATATTAAATCTGAATATAAGCATATTAAACATGCAGATATATATGGAAAATTTGGTTATTAAAAATACACCCACTAAGAGTAAAATGGAAAATATTTAATTATAAATAAAATAAACTTTTAAAAGATTTTATTATTTCTACAGAAAATTCAATGCCAAATCCTATTAAAAATACCTTAAAACATAATTTATTTATAAATGAACATCAAAAGTATAACCATCATGTAGGTAGTTACAAAAAAACAAAATTAAAATGAAATTGTCGGATTATATTTTGTTGACTACACTTTTTATTTTTAATCTCAATTATTTCGATTATTGAAATACTTTATTTAAATTTTGTTTTTTTTTTTTAAGTTTCCAGGCATCAGATTCCTTAAAATAGAGTATAGACGAAATAAGGTTAAAAATAATAACATTTCTATGGTTCAGAATTAATAGATTTATTAATACAATACAATATATTAATAGACAATAGATTGCCTTGAACCATACACATGCAGACAGAGAGCGATTTTTTTGTGATCTGAGAACAATATAATTTTTGACTCACTCATCGCTCTTCCATGTGATCCCTCGTATCAAAAACCATATGTTTGAAATGTTTCTAACAAAATGTCTCACTCGCTCACTCGCTGGTTTCGTTTCAAATGCCCAAAATCAATGAACGCTTTGCTTCCTTCGCATGCTAATTTTTGCAGATGCTTAAAAGCAAGCAAAGCTACTATGACCCAATGAAAACTTCAAAACAGACATTAGTACTATATATTATAAGTCAAAAATAAAAATATAATATTGCGTTAGATTCGTAACATTTTATTTTTACACGTTATATTTATGTTACATTCGAAATAGAATTCGTTCTTTAATATTTTTGTAAAAAATGTATTTTATTTCCAATTATAGATACCTACTTATTTTTTTATAAACGTTAACAAAAAACAACATCACTTGTGTACTACATGTAAACAAATTTTGAATTTAAAAATGTTTTTATCAAAATTTTATGTCAAAAGCGTAAAAAGCAAGCGAGTAATTGAAAATTTTTCAATTAACAATTTTGCAGACTGTGTTCGCTTTTCTCACTTTATTAATTGGGCCTAGTTTCATAAGAAATAATGTATATTATTGCAGGCGTCAAAGCGTAAAAAGCAAGCAAAGCATTCAAAGCGTTCATTGGGTTTTCACCTTTAAAAGAAATATTATTAAGAAGAAAAGAATTATTACTATTTTTTTAAAGATTTATTAACATTAATTGGTTTGAGTACAAACATTATAACCTTGGATACCTACCCCATACTCGCTTGCGCTTAAACATTTCGATTCTAAAATGCTTTCTGGTAAAAAACATCCTTTTTAAAACTAGGCTTAAGAATTACTTATATTGCTTTTGAAAATATGTTTAGGTAATTGACAAAGTAGGGTTTTTTTGGAAAGTGAGGAAAATTTGGGAGATTTTTTTAAATTAATTTTAATGTTATAATGTATAGATCTAAGGTATAGTATTTGATTCTAACAAGTCCTGAATCTTATTATATATTTATAATTTAAGAATTAATTTATTAGTTAATATATATTTTCTTTTTTAAATGAGAATTTCTAAATTTATACATCTATTTTTTTGACCACGACTGTAGTTCTCAGGAAAAATTATTAATATAATGAGATGTTACGATCGATTGATAAAATAAATATATTAGACACTTTCCTAATAAATTATTAAATGAATTAATTTATTTACAGGAATATTTGTATTTTTTTCAATATTTTTTGGATAAAATCATTAAATTCTATAAATTCTATAAATTGTAAGTCTGATAAATCTATTTAGGCAAAGTAATTCATTTATTAAAGTGTTCAAAACCTAAAGTAATACCTACTTATAATTTAATAAGTTTACAATACAATTAAATTTTTATTCAAATTGGCGAACCTTAGGCTTAAAGTAATTTAAAATGAGCCTTTATTTTTTCGAAAACAACTAAAACGAACTTGAGTCAAAAAATATTGAACAAGTTAAGTTTTAAGTCGCTTCACTGTAAAGGCATATAAGTACGATATCGATTGTCTTTCTAAAAAGAAATTCAACAGATTATTTCCATAATAACTACTTGTGCAATTTAAAGATTTTAGATTTCACTAAAATTATTTTTGAATTAAGATAAATTTTCGGAAACTTTAAACTCTCGAGCAATTAACTGTAAATTCGTTTCATTTGATTAATTTTTTGAATTCCACTGTTTGAACTTGCTCATTGTCTAAGCGACGGGCAAAGGTCTTCAAATGTTAGATACTCAACGCTTGGTCTCAAAAAATTATAAATACGCCGCTGAATAAAAGTATTTCATAAAATGATCCTTTTATGGTATAAGAAACCTAAAAACAGTTCCTTAAAGATGAATCCTTTTTGCCATTTTAAAAAAATTTTAATTTAAAAAACAAAGGACCCAATCTAGTAGTATCAAATTCTTGTATCTAAATAGAGTATGGCTTATTATAAACAAATCAGAAATTTAATTAGTAAATTTCAAACTAATTTAAATATCAATTAAAATTTAAAATTATTTTTAACAACAAAATAAAATTGAAAATAAGTGCCTTATTTCACTAAATTAAATTCTAATCAAATTAAAATTTCCTATTTATTTCCGAACACAAAATGTATAATTTTTATTTATAATTATATTTTGTATCTTTTTCTAATAAATAAATCTTTCTTAAATAACAAAACTATTTTTATCTCTTATTAATTTCTCTTAATTATTTGTATTTGAAAAAAAAAAAAATTACAAAAGGCAGAACTATAAATACCAAAATTTTAATAGTTTTTCAAAAATAGTTTCATTTTAGAATTAGCAAGAATAGAATCAATCTTAAGTTCGTAATGGTACATTATTAAGACTTAAGATTGTTTCTAAATGGTCCTGCCTGTTAAATGTCATAAATGCTCTGAAATATTTTTGATTTTAAAAATAAACAGTCTCATTTAGAAGAACGTGTGGAGGTTATCATATACAAATATTTTATATAATCCAGGCATATATTGACAAAAAGCTTTTCATTAATTGGCGGTTTGGTATTTTACTAAAGACGAAAACTCCTTTAACTTTAAAACTTTACTCCTAAAGACGAAAGGGTAATTTTACTTAAAAATAGTTATTCAAGTTTTTCAAATTTATGGTTTGTGTCTCCACTACATCTTAAGAAATAGGTAAATTAATTAGATTTTAATTTAATTATAAAGAGTTTAATTAAACACTCAAATCTATATACATCGGTACTACAATATTGTTAGTAGGGATAATATTTCGCACAATCCTGTTTTTCCCAAACTCGATCTCCAAATATATCCTTTCACATCCTTACCTTTAAAACCAAGCTGTACATTTTTATCTTTGGTCCCATCCTAAAAGTTTGATTTAAAAAAAGTTGCGTTTTAGGTATTTTGAAGTCGAACACTACTTATAGAACTACGCACAGCTCCAATATAATCCTACAGTCCTATTTCCAATTTTTTCAAACTCGATCTCCAAATATATCCTTTCACATCCTTATCTTTAAAACCAAGCTGTACATTTTTATCTTTGGTTCCATCCTAAAGGTTTGGTTTAAAAAAAGTTGTGCTTTTGGTATTTCGAAGTCGAACACTACATATAGGAACCATACAAAGCTCTAATAGGTGGTTTTTGAAGCAATGTGGGGAAATACAGTTAAGTATTTTTGGAAGTCAACTAACACGAATTGAATTCAAATGATGAAAAACCAATCTTGAACTAGTTTAACAAAAATGATATTTACTTATTAATTAATATTTTCTAAGTACAAACAAAATGATAGAGAAATGAAGAGATCGCCTTTCCCTCTCGGATGAAGTTGTAAGAGAAAAATAATAAAATTTCAAGATAATTATTTTCATTAAGAAGTTTCAATGTAATTAATTCAAAACAATGTTTAAATTACTTGATAAAATAAATAATATATTATAATTAAATTAAATGTAAATATTTGAGGAATGAAAACATTCCAATTTACTTCAAGAGATACAAATATTTTCTATGATGTCCTTTTTTGTATCTCATATACTAGTTTCTAATTCCTAAAAAGTTGTATTCAATTCAAAAAATAGAAAATTTTTCCAAAAAAAAACAAAAACCAAATTGAATTTTTCAAGAATTGTATGGTTATAATGGACTAAACAAAGTCTTTCAAGATATATAAAAATTTTTTAATGAAGAAAAGGAACCAAAAACCCCCAAATAACAATTATAATAACAACAAAAAATTCAATAAGAAATAAAATACATATTACCAAAATTATAATAATAAAAAAAAAACTTTGCTTATCCTGAGAAAACTTCTACTTATGTCCATATCAAATATAAAATGTCCCAAAAATTAAAAACAAATACATACATAAATATACATTTATATACAAATTAATACATACTTGCATACGCTATAAGTTATAAGTTATAGAATATAACTTTAAAAATGCAACCACAATAGTACATAAAATATATGTACATAATATTATTTATGTGCAAATATCATATAAAATATTGTGCATTTATAGCAACAAAAGAACAATTTACAGTTATAAAAAATAAATAAAAAAAAAAAAACAAAAAAAAAAATACCAAACTATCAAATATGGTACACCAAAATTGAAATACTTTGTCTCTTCCTTATTTTGAATCTTTCATTTTTACCAACACAATCTATATTTAAAAAAAACAAAGAAGATAGTAAGATTAGTAGACTATGTTAACTATGGGATACCTCACGAACGAACAAATTATAAAAATAATTTTAATTGGGTTAAGGGAGGTAAATAAATATATGTATAAATATTTGGTAATTGTAAGACTGAAAGGTCTCAGAAACTCAGGTATTTTACTATCAAAACGCCTTATAATTTTTTGGGCTTGCCTATCAGTCTTCCATATGCCTGCGTATATGTGAAGCAATACGTTTGAATTTTTTTTATAAAAATTTGTCCCTCGATCATTTTATCTATGTCAAAGGCCTTAGGCCTTATTCAATTTCAGACTAACTAAATTATACAGAAGCTTGATCTCTATATTGGATAATACAGATGGCAGCACCTAATCATCTTTTACAAAATTGCAGTGGTCTGCATTAAAAGTTAGAATATAAATTTTGCAATACTTAAACGGGTGGAACTGACAACTTGTTACGCCACGCTAACCAAATTTACTCGAAGCCATTCACATATTACCTAACTTCTTTTGAAAAATTTTCAGAAACCCGTGACTTTATTAGAACCTCAGTTATTTTTATAAATAAATGAGTATGTCAGCTTTTCAAATTTACTTGAACCAAACTGTAGACCTGCGTGATTAGACTTAACTACTTTAGATTCAATTTCAGACATCCAGCTCGATTTTTTTGATATAGAATGAAGCTTATACAGGTTGTTTTCTAATTGAGTGCACAGCTATATACTACTGCATAAGGACATTTTTTAATTTTTTACACCACTACATAAGTAAATAGTAGGCCCATTTTTTTTAATAGGGGCTAAGCTGACTATCTCCTAATTTACAAGAGATGGAGGCTTAAATAAAATTTAAATATTTTTTTTTTAGTTTTCATAATTTTACTCTTTTCTAGACTACTATTTTGTAAAATGTATTTGAAAGCTTACGATGTCCTCTTTTAATCTTCTATCGTTTTCTATCTTTTAAACTTTCAAAGCTTTAAAGTGAGCTTTTAAATTTAAATCTTGTAGAAATTTTAACAATCTTTTTTTGAAAAAAAAACACTTTTTTGTTTTTGTTTTTTTTTATCTACTCATAAGTAAGTACTATGTATGCAGTGTGAACTAGCAGTGCACTTAATTAAGAAACACCCTGTATAAAAACATAAGAAGCAAAGCATCAACTTCACCACGCTGAATTTAATTGTGAACTTTTTTATTGTTTAACTTATCATGCGGACAGACGGACAGACAGAGTTGTCTAGATAGACACACTTTTGATTTAAATCC
>CAUJBZ010000097.1:0-74000 GCA_963082915.1 Dolichopus griseipennis
GTAGTTTTTAAATAGATTTTTAAAATTTTTTTAACAATTTTTTGAAAAGGAAGTTAAACCAGAATAATTGAATTAAAATGTGCAAAAATGTAATTTTGATATCCAAAAAGTATGCAATTGTAATTATTATTCATTTTCATTATTTTCTCTTTTTGAAAATTCAAGACATATAAGTCACACTATAATATTTAGGGAATATTTTTATTGCATTAGAGTAGATCCAGGATATGTCGAGATATGGCCTCAAATTATTGAACATTTAAAGACATTAATTTCCTTTTATCAACTTTTCATTTTAACATTGAACAATATTCCTATGAATCATCAAATTCCGATTTCATTAAATAGACTTTTGAACCCAAATACTATATTAAGGCTTTATTGCAATATTTTCAAAAAACTTACATATTTCTAGACATAATTTAATTCGAAAAAATTCAAGAAAATATATTACAATATCTTTAGTACCTGTCATTTAAAATTAATATTTACAAAAAAAGTAAAAACAAATATACCAAAAATTGAAAATTACAAAATTTTACAAACTGAGTTAAAACAAAACAAAGTAAAAATATTTTATAAAAAGAATTAATGTTTATTTATAAAACTTCTACTAACTAAAACAGAACACAACAAAACACCAAAGAACATAAAAATATCTTAAAATATAAAATGAAATATCATTTAGTCTTGTAACAAATAAATAACAATCCAGAAGAAGAAGAAGAACAATTTTCCCAAAAGCAAGAAATGTTTCCAAAACAGGACTAAATTTCAAAATGTGAGAAAATATTTTGCAAAAAGATTCACTCAGATAGGTGAAGGACAATGAAAATTTATTTTTAAAAGTTGTAATTTTTGTTTTTTGTTTTTGATGTTATTTAAACTTACAGAAGTTATTTTTAACTACCTATTTAATAAAAATTGATAAGAAAGTTTGTGTAAATTTAAATAAGTAAAATTCTGACAAAGTACTTAAGATGAAAAATAATAATGTATAAATAATTATGTATAAAAAGAATAAGGAAAATATTTAAAAATTTTGTAAGTTATTTTATACAAATTGTTTGAATAAATTTTTATTAAACATGTAAATTATGTTAAAAAAAATTTATTTAATTTGAATTTTACGTACTAGTTTATGAAATAAAATGAAAAATTGAAGTAATAAATTAGTCTTTTGAATTTTTTGTAATTAATGTTGACTTTTTATTTCAAAATTATATAGAATTATAAACTAATCTGATTAGAATTAGTTCTTTTTTATTTTAATTTTTATTCATCAACTGTTTTTTCAAATTTTTTTAAAAAAAAGTTTTAAATCAAATTTCAAAAAAAAGTTTTGAAAATCGTGGTAATGCAAAATCTCCAATTTAGTCCTTTTTAGTTTTTTCAAAGGATAACACTTTTTTAATTAAATTTTTCTTTCAACTTTTGAACTTTAAATTCAAAAAATCAGTTGTGATGGTAATACACGAATTGTACAATTTGAAAGTTAAAAAACTAAAAATTAAAACTTATTCTAAAACATATAATTTTTAATAAAATAAACTTTTTAACATATACATGTACATATTCAAATATATTTGTCAGGGAAAATAATTTTTTTAAGTAAATCTTTTAAAAAACTGTCCATTGGTTTTACACTGTCCGTTTTTGCGGTGCCTGTTAAAAAGCTAAAGTCCTCTATAGTCAGAAAACCTTTTATTGAAATAGTTTTAACAAAAGGATCTGAAATATTTGAGAAGATCTAGAAGGAATATTTAAATTTTACTCAGAAAAAAATTTTGAAACTTCAACGGGGCCAAAAATTAAAAATTTACTATTTTTCAAGACCAGAAAAATTATAGGAACCTGTAAATATTTTTCTAAAGTTAAAGGATTTAAGTCCTAACATTATATTTCGAAATTTGTTAAAAGTTTTTATAATTATGAAAGATTTCCTACTATTGAAAATTCTTTAAATTTTGAAGTGTCCTTTTTTAAAATCCCTTACGGTTATTTAAAACTTCTTGTTTTATTTATTTTAATTCTATTAAATAAAGAATAAAATTTATATTTGATTCCCCTCAGTTTTCAAAATACAAATTGTGAACATACACACATGAATGATAACTTATATATTAACTTGTATTTGTGTTATCCTTCGTCATATATTTAAAAATGTAAAATTGTCAATTGAATTTTCTAAATTTTTAACTAATGTATGTATATAAGGGATGTATGTATAAGCGATATATATATATACGAATAGATATAATATAAAATATTTGAATATCCTTTTTTTTCGTAAATTCATAATAATTTAGGTTCAGTATACCATAACTGTCATAATAAACTTTATTTAACTGTATATTGAATGAGGTTTTTCAACTTTAATTTTCAAAACTTATTCATCCAGAGCAGCCATACTAGTAATAGATATGAATATCTCCAGTTAGATTTTTACATTTTATGAAAAAAAAAAAATGCACAACTTAAGTAAAGTATTTATAACTATGTGCTCACCTGTAACAATTTTTCTATTTTACATATTTTGATATAACATCACCGTTCTAACTTAGGTTCATAAGAATAGATTATATCCTTTTATAAAAATCTATAGATACTTTCAGTTATCATCTACTACATACTTTTCATGATGGAATTTATTTTTTTTTTGCATATTTTATTATTTTTTTTAACATCAAGTAATAAAATAGTTTTGAATTAAAAAATAACTAAGTCGTCCTGTATTTAAAAAAAAAAAATACATAAAACGTGACAAAAATTTCATTAGAAAAAAAAAAGGATATTTGTAAGGATATTGCATAGAATGTTGAAAATGCAATATTTTGTTTTATTAACTAAATTTTTTCCTGTTGTAATTCTATTTTATATATTTCATAGATATTGTAATATGATGATTGCTGCATATGATGACTTGTAATGGTCGTTTTCTTACTAAAAATGAAAAAACAAAAAGAAGAAAAAAAAGGATATAAATTAAAATTATGATTTTAGTAACGTAACATAATACAAATTATACTTACAAAGCTATGGATTTATATTAAATTCTATATTTTAGTTTTTTTTTGTAAAATAAAATGATTATGAAAAAAGTTTTTATTCTTCCTTCCATTAGAGGTTTTCCGTATCCGTATATATATATATATATATACGGTTATATATAAAAATGATTATATCTTGGTTTTTTAATTACTTTTAATTTTTTTTTTTTTGAAAATGAAAAATCTGGAATTTTGTTTTTTTTTTAATTTTTAATTGTTCTTCATTTCGGTAGTAAAATTTTTCAGAAATTAATTTTTAACTGAAATATGTACAAAGTAAGCTTAGAGGTTAATACCTGCATAAGTTTTTGTTTAATTAATTTAATGTTATGGTAGGTGGTGTGCAAATGTTAAAGGTGTAAAGGATTTTATAGCATAAGGATATTCTAATTGGAAGGTAATAATAAAAGATATTTTGAAATAATTGATTTTATATCCGTTTAATTAAAAAATTTTGAATGTAAATATTGAAAAATTGCATACTTTTGGGGTGAATATGAAATTTGTTTGATTTTAAGTTTATAACTCTTTTATTTTTAACATTTAAAAATATTTGAATTTTTTTATGTTAAATTTAATATATAATAAGTAAAATTATTTCTGTTTTAAAGTACAAAACTATTGTAGTATAATTTTATTCATACATCATTGAAAAATTTTAAAAAACCAATGTTTAATAATTTTTTTTTTTTTTTATAAAACTTAACTAACCTAACCTAACTTAACCTAAACTTAAATTTAAATAAACTAACTTATTGACTAAAAATAGCACAAATGCTTTTAAAAATTATATTAAGATGTATTTAACCACCAATAATCTTTATTTATAACTTTATCTTTTTCTGGTATGGACATTTCGTATCTTAAATTATCTCCGTTAATATTGCCTGGGATATACTCGATTTTTTTGCATGTAGCCCGTCTACTATAATGAAATAGTATAGGGACATGATCTTGGTTTTGAGTGTATCTATATTTGTCTAAGAAGATGAAGTGCTCAGGAGCTATAAAACCCGTGAGCAAGGTCTTCTTAATGTACTCCTCATTGTGGTAAAATATATGTGATATTAAACCATTTTCTGGAGTTTTTAATGCTCTATCAAAATGACTTCTGATTAATTTTATCATAAAATTATCTATTCTCATGATTTTGGCTTCCTTGTACAAATATTTATTAGAATAAAAATGCTTGTATTCGGACTCAGGCTTTCTATGTTTATTAATACAAACTCTTATGCACTTTCTTTCGAATTTACGTATTTTTTCCATTAAGCTTGCACTAATGTTGTACCATATTGGTACCCCATAGACAAGATTTGGCCTAATTAATGTCTGGTAGCATATTATTTTAACTCTATTGCTAATATTTTTGTTGTAAAAGAGTTTTTTAGCTGCCATAAAGGATTTATTGCCTTTATCTATTGAGTATTTTACATGATCTATGAAGTTTAAGTTTCGATGTAACTGAACTCCAAGATATTTAACGAATTTTTTGTTTGCGAGAGTTGACATAGGCGATTTAATTTTAAAATGTTTCCAATTTTTTCTAATGTCTGAACTAGTTTTGTCAACCGTATTACGGAATAATATGGTTTCACATTTGTTGAAATAATTGATTTTATATCCGTTTAATTAAAAATTTTTGAATGTAAATATTGAAAAATTGCATACTTTTAGGGTGAATATTAAAATTGTTTGGTTTAAAGTTAAAATTGTAGGTATATGTAACTTTTAAATATGTAATAACGTGAATATTTAAATTTTCTTTCAAAAATTCATATGAAATGTAAATTTACATACTTTCAGGATTACAATTAAGTTTGTTTGATTAAAAGTTTAAATATGGGTGTAAAAAAAATTAATTAAATATAATTTTGGTTATAAGTCCTTTTATAAGATATTTCCTTTATATTTGTATGTAATTCTACCTAATACGTATGAATGTATGTGTATATAAGAAGAAAATAAATTATAAATTGATTTGTCTATTGATTATCTTCCTTTACATCTGGTAATTATTAAAAATTTTACTTTGGGAATATTATAACTACGTTGTCATTTATTTTGAATAATATAATTTAATCACTATACCATTTAATAATAGCAAAAGTTATTTGAAACTATTACCAAATGCCGGAATATTTAGTACATATACTATTAATCCTACTCATTGGTTATTAGGTTTTGAAATTTAAAGCCTATTTTAAACATTACTATTTGGTTTCTTTGTGAATAACAAAACCATAGAAATATAATATACTCCTACCCAATCTATATCTATTTTAAAAATTTATTTTAATTCTATTTTTAGAGTAATTATTTTTAACTTTTTAAGTATTTTTATCTCAAAGTAATGCTCATTTTACCATTTATAGTCTCTCTATTAAAAAATCATATGATACATATACTCGTACAACTAAATAAAGGTAAGTACTTAATGTACACTTAATGTGTAAAGGACTTTTTACAAATAAATTCCATGTAAATATTAGTAAAAAAAATTTAGAATGTTTGAGTTTAGAGTTTTAATTTGCAGTGTATATATATCTATATAAGGAATTATATATACCATGTATACAAAAGGATAATTCTTTTTAATCCTAAAGTATGTTAAAGTAAAAATATATTTATTATAGGTAATCAGCTTTATAGTTACTCGTGACTTTCATTGAAATGTAATCAACCATTACAAAATTTTATTTATGTATTTAGTTTTCCAAATAATTAATTTTTCTTGTATAAATTGAGGTCCTTGATTAAAAATATCGAAGTTTCTAATTGGTTTTGCTGTCACAAAGTAAAAAAAATTGTTTTAATTGTATAAATTTATGTGTCTCGGAGTAGATTTCAATAGTTATTTAGTTAGTTATATGATTTATTAAATGTATTTATTACTGTAGTATTAGACCTTTAAAGGTTCAAAAGGTTCAGAGGTAAATTAATTTATAAGGACCTATAAATATATACTAAGGCTTAAATTAAGTTTGGTAATTTTTATTTAACTCTCATTATTTGTAAACTACATTAAAGGTATTCCTAGAATTTTTATAAAAATTAGCACTCCATTTTATGAGGTTTGAACACAGAATGAGCAGGGGTGGATATATACTATTAATCGTTCTCCTACTACTTGGTAGGATTGAAAAAGATGAAAGGGACATCAATAGATGCATTGTATGAACTGATGTATGGATGCGTGGTATAAACAGAGCAAGGATATGGACTTATGCCATGTATGAACAGAGTCTGAGTACTAAAAGATCCAATGTATGAACAGATGCAATATATGAAAAGAAGTAGGTATTGAACAGATTTGGGGTATGAATAATACATCAATTGACAAAGATTCTAACTTCATCAAAGATAACCAAATTTTAACTTCATTCACATTATTTTTAGTCCCAACTTTTAAATTCAATCTCTTCAAAATTTCTTTTATTAACAATTTTATTAAAAAATTTTTTAGTGTGGTGTTGAAATTAATTTAATTCCAACACATTAAATTAACTTGATCATATTTTTATTAATATATTTCTTTTCTTCGGATTTTATTAATTGTTTGTTGGACAAATTGATATTAAAAAAGAAATTAAAAAAAAATATTTAATAAAAAATTTAAATTAATTTGTATAACTTTGTAATTTCCTACTTGTCAGATACAATCACTTATAAATATTTTTCACTTTCATATCCGTTTTAGTAATACCTATACATATATACATTTAATATATGTACTTATTGCTTATACAAAGACCCATACAAAGCAAATATAATATAATGTATATATATATATATATATATTCTCTATTTCATTAAAAAAATATAAGAGTTTTTAAAGTACATATTACTATGTTAGTCCCTTTTTTTACACATACACTTTCAAAAAAAAAAAAAAAATAAATAATAAAGAAATTGTATCAAATCAATACAGAAGGTGGGCACATATATAATTCAATAAAGTTTCAATGTCGTTTGAACTGTTTGTACTGTATAACCTCTTTTTGTAGTTATAATAGTCCAATAAAGATAAAAGATGGGAATGGATAAAGTTTGTTGAAAAAAAAACAAAATTAAATGAATATGAGAGCCAAATATTTATAATGTCCTACAATTAATTTTCCTTTGAAAAGTTTTTTTTTAAAATTTGCCCTCAATTTGCATTATTTCAATACCTAGGCTTTAATGTTACAATTTTAATTTTTAAATAAGTTCTAAAGAGTCTTTGTACTATTGCCAGTCCATTTTAATATTTTGATGACAATACAATGAATTGCTCGTGATAAATTCAGAAATTTTATTGAAATTTAGAGTTTAAATAGAGGTCCGACTTCAATTTTTTTAAATTAATTAATTAATTAATCTATTTATTTATTTGAATATTACATATTATATTGAATTCAGCATTGTTGATAAAGTGCTCGGATACCTGGGCCATTGTCAGGAACATTACTGTATAATTTTAGGACAAGAAACTAGTTCTGAAGTGTATGCGCCTCTCATAAAAGTACCAGAGGTTTACATTTAACATTTATAAATTTACCAGAAGTTTTATATTCAATTTACAATTCTACAACAAAATTACAAATTTGTAAAATTTTTTTGGCAAATTGCACAATTGTAAATTTGATAAAATAGGCCCCAGATGGTAAAGCTGCCTACAAAATCCTGATTTTCAAATATTTAAAATTATTAAATCAGATTGCATACTTTTAGGATACATTTTTTAAACATCATTTCAATTTAAACTAAATGTTTTATATGAAACCGTTTAAAAAAATATTTTATATATATATATATATATATTAAATATTTTTCTGCCCACAAATACATATGCACATATAAATATATATATATATACATATATACATAAATTTGTTTTGTTATTTAACTAGGCATAGAATAATGAAATTGAGTTAAAAATTTTATTTTTATAGTCGTTTACTTTTTTTGCAAAAAATGTGAATACAACACCATAATGAGTCCTTGAAATAAATTGTATGTTTATGTATATACATATATAAATATGTACTTATATTTTTATTATATATATATTCTATGGTCGATTAAATTTAAAAATATTGATTTAAATTTGTTTTTTTTTTTTTTTTTTCATTGAAATTAAATTGATCCTAAAAAAATAAATTCAAAATATGAAATAATGTGAAAAAAAAGGGATACACATGTATTTATTTTTTTTTTGGTATAAATTGTAACATAAGTGATTTTTTATTATAAGTCTGATTATGATTATGTTCGTGTTTTCTTTATTAAATGTTTTTTTTTGGTTTTTTTAGCAATTCGTGAAAATAATTGTTAATTCAATCATTTTTTTTTAAACAATGGTTATTTTATACAACAGTGATTTGTAGTTGAAATGAGACAATAATTTGAAGTCCTGTATAAATTGGATAGGTTTTAAAAACGAATCATTTATGGTTTATGGTCAGATTTTCTGAGATGTGGGGATTTATAACTAACAGACCTTTTTAACTTTTTAGTAAAGTCTTCAATTGAGGTTTTTGTGAATTAAAAATATCATTTGATGCTGTTTCATCAAATGAATCCCGAGTAAGCAAAAGACAAAAGAACTTCTATTTTGAATGTAGTCCTTTAAACGTTCTTGAGTCCAAATAATTTTTTAAAATTCCTTATCAAGTTAAAATTTTTCTTATTCATTTTACAGTTTTTAAGGAATGGAGTTATTTCAGTCTTGCATAAACTCCGCAGCACTGCATTTTACAGCTCCTGATTTGAAATGCCCTTGTTTAGACTTCTTCCTTATACATCATATTTTATTTGTATCAGATGTCCTGAAGTGGTTCTAAGCCATAATCTTCAACAGTGGAATTAAATCCATACTCAAGTAAATTATCTTCAAAATATTTCTTCAAACCCTTGTATCAATTGTTGTACAATCACTTTTAAACACAATTGTATCATAACTTAAAAAATTGTATCATGTGTAAAAGAATTGTTAAAATAAAAGAAATTGAAAATTCTGGTTCTGGTTAGACCTGAAGTACAAAATAATAATATCGAATACTTATATATTGTTTAAATAAATGGCTACTTCTTTTTTTGAAGTATAAAAAAATAAAAGATGTTAGAAAAAAAAAATTGGAAAATCATTATTTCTTTTCCCACTCATTGTTTTTTTTTTCCATTCTATGATTTATACTTCAAAAAAACTCTTGGCTCTATTAAAAAAAATTTTTTTTAAATTGAAAAAAAAAACTTTAAAGAAAATTGCAAAAAAAAAACAGCAAAACTTTGTAAAGAAAATTTGAATCAAATAGGAAATCTGTTATAGGAAAACTATTTTTCAAAAAAAAGATGAAATATGAAAATGGCTTTCAAGTTCATGAACAGAAACTCTTTTTTTAAAGATGAGTTATATATTGTTCTTGTGTAATATGGTTTCTTTTTTTTTTTGTAATTTTCTTGTTCATATTTTTCCAATTCAATTGAATTGAGTTTTTTTTTCATCTGTGTGACTGGACTGTAGTGATAGATAGAGAAAGAGAATAATAAAAAAAAAAAATTGGTCTTATGGGAACTGTGTTGAAAAAAAAAACCAAACAATTTTACTTTATTGTTAAAATGTCAAATAATATAAAAGAAAAACCACAATTATTTTTCTATTTATTTGTATATTTATTTGTTATGTCAAATGTTTTGATATTTAGACTTTTGAGAATATTTAAAAAAAAAACCAGATGACAAGGGAAACATGTTTTTTTTTTGTTATTTTTAGTATTTTACCTTTGTTTAATTAACGCGAAAATGATGAAAAATTAATGAAGGTAAAAAGGTAAAAGTTATGTAGTAGATCAAATGGAAATAAATTTTGAATTTTCTGGTATATTGAAAATTTTAGAGACAAAATACGTTTTGCTATAAATATACGTTCTTTATATTCTTTCTAATTTTAATTGCTTCTATTTCAAAAAATTGGTCTAATTTTGGAAAATCTAAGATATTTAAAGTATATTCAATATATTTTGAACAAATTTTTTAAATCTAATGAACATTTTACTCATTTTTTTTAAGAATCAAAAAGAAACTTAAAAAATGCGCCTAAAAGTATGCAATTTTAAAAAATTAATGTAAATCCTTTTATTTAAACTATATTGGGGCTTCAGTGGCATAGAATTAAGTACCTGCGGTATTTTCCATAATATGGCATTGAGTAACAGTATTTCCAGGAACAGGAACAGGAAACATTGATATACAATTAAAAAGTTCGTCCTTTGAAATTTATTTTTACAATTTATATCAAATTTTAAAGTCAAAAATTAAATTTTCTGTATTATAAACTCAATTTTTTACGAATAAAATTCAAAATTAATTTAACAGAGAGAGAAAGAAAGAAAAAGAGAAAGGAAAAACCATTTTTTTTGCGTAATTTGCGAATATTTCAATTGAATTATAAATAGAATTGAAAGTTTTATTTTCCAATTTTGAATTCGAACTGTGATTTTAATGGTAAATTTATCGATAATGATCCTGTTTTTTTATATACTTATTCAATACATATATATATATACATTTTTTATACTATTATATTGTAATACCGTTATATTTTATCTTTACCTTTTAAAATAACATTATAAAAAAAATAAATTTTATTTACTGAAGTAAAAAAATGAAATAAAAAAATAAAGAAAACAATAAATACTCTTTTGATGATACGGCAGTATATAGTAACTTTAATTAAAATTCATAGGCTTTCCTTTATTTGATTTTTATTTGTTTTTTTTTCTTGTTTAACAACTTTTTTTTTTTTTATTTAAGATTTCAACAGTAATTTTCCGATACTTATCTGACGGTTAAAAAACACGCAAATTATTTATAGTTTATAAAAGCAGGAAAAAACGAATTGTGTTCTGAATTTAAAAATGATATTAATTGGAAAATTAAAACAATAAAAGCAATGAATGAAACGCAAAAAAAAAAAATAATGAAAATAAAAGAAAATTCAAATTAAATATTTGAAGGTGGAAAATTAAAAAAAAAAAACTAAAATTGTTTTTTTACATTTATTTATAAATAGTTGAAAGAATAAAATTATTATTTAAATTTAAATTAAAGTAGGAGAGGAAATTATAGGTGTCCTTGCAGCTTCCGGGTATTTAAAATATAATATGCAATTGTTTTATTGGAGCTGAGTAGAGTCCTGTAGTAATAAAATATTTACCAAAGATTTTCTTGAATTACAATCCGGAAATCTCGATCGCATCTAAAGTTAGTAAGTCCTGCTCTCAATAATCTGATATTTCGCACATACGTTACTCTTTTTTCTTTAGTTCCCTGATTTTGACATTAAGTAGTATCTGGTTTGAGATATTTGTAAGGCATCTATCCAATAATACGGTCCAAAATTTAGGGAAAATTGTGTGGCACCTCTACCAAGACGTGATTTGAATTTAACCATAATTTAAAATTTCCAATGAAATCTTCAGATTGTGTGAAAAACCAAATTTAGGCGAGTTTCAAGACTCTGATTCCTCAAGTTTTTGAGATATTTTAATAATGAAAGAAAGAACGGACGGATTGATGGATAGGTGGGCGGAAGATTTTTGATTGTATGGGTCCATTAATGAACTTTTGTAAGTAACATTGTTGATTAATTTTTAAATCCTGATCCGATCCATTGCCTTCAGTTGACATGAAATATTCCGTATCTTATATCTTTAATGCCCATTTCAATACGTTACAAATGGAGTATCAAAATACCCATAACTATGATTACCACGGATATATAAAAATATTGTAATAAATAATATTTGAATAAATTTATAGGGTTTTTTAATATTTGAGGAAAATGTATATTATTTTTATTCTACCACAGAGTTTTTAATTATAAAAATTAAAAATTTATTAAAACATTTTTTTTTTTGTAATAAATTTAAAAGAAAAATTTAAAAGAAAATTTATTGTATAAAACAAATTAAAAAAATTTTTGATTTCAATTTAAAATTTTCTTTAAAATACATATATATATATATATTATTTTATATTATCTATCATTTAAACTTTATTTCATTTGGTTGAATTAAATGAAAATTATTAGATTTTTTCTAATTAATTAAATGGACTGGAATTGAATTTATAAAATGTATTTTTTTTTAAAATATCCTTTTTTATATCCTTAGAAATATCCTTACAAAATTTTCTAAAAAATCATATTAGTTATAATTTTTAAACTACATTGAAAATTTAATAATTAATGAGAAATGCAATTTTGATACCCAGCGGTCCTTTTGCATTCATGGACCATTGCCATTCTCCACAGTTCGAAGCTTAATATTGTTTATTCACCACACTGCATTTGACCATTAAAAAAGGGTTAAAGAAGTCAAATTTGACAGATTTCGGACTTAAGTTTTGAAAATAAATAAAACAAGTAACTGAAATCTAATCTGAGAAGGGGGTTTAACTAATAAAAGCTTTCCGTCCCACGAATAGGTTCTTTAAAGTAATTCAATCATTTTAAGAACTAAAAATTGGATTAAAACGACTTCTTGAGAACAGGAAGGGTTATTCTAGAAACTAACGATTTAATAATCTAAATTCATTATAATAAACTAATGCCAAAATTTGTATTTTCAATTCATTTTAAATCCTTAATACTTAACATTAAATTTACTTTAATGTAAACTTCAATGATCTGCTATTACAGTTGGAAATTCCACTCATTTTATTTTTTGTAATTATATAATTGAATATTGTATATTCATAGTAATTTATATTAAAAATTTAATTTATAATAGCAAAACTAGGAAAACATTCACTTACATACTTACGGATATACACTTATACTCTTAATATGGGAAAAAATATTAAATAGAACAATAATGGTTTTCATACAATCCTGTATCATTTATCTTCATTTATATTTTCTAGATAATTTATTTCGCATTAGATTTTAATTTTTAGAAAATTCCTCCGCCTCCTGTTTTACTGAAAGATTTTTATTCCATCATTTTTCCTACATATAGTACTACACTCATTTCAATGACCCTGTTCGTATATTCAATTTAATTTTATATAATTTTTTTTTGCTTCTGTTTTTAATCATCAGAACTTATTTTTCCATTTTTTTTTGCTTTAAATTTAAATTGAAGGGATGTCCCCTCACAGATATTCCTCAAAAGAAATTTGAAGAGCTTTGTATGGAAGGGATGTGCTGTAAATCGACGTAGTTTGGTACAGTTCTTACTTTCAAATTGAGTAAAAATTTTGAGTTAAATGATTTGAGATTTGATAAACTAATTAATTTGTAAGGAGTAATAAAATGCAAGTGGTTCAGAACCAAAGTGGTCTAACTCGCTGAAAAAAACTTTTAGCTTTCTTTCTGATATAAGGTATATTAGGTATAAAATCAGGCTGTGCATCGGGTCATTTTGGTTCCCAGTCCTTATAAGAATTACAAAGTTTTGGTAACTATGGAAACCTAGCAAATTTGCCTCTGACATAGGAGAGGATTTGAAGAACTTTACAATCCTAGTCTCCTTGATGAGTTTTCGTTCAGAATTAAAGATCTTCTTCCGGAGCCCTCTATTATTACTTGCATCTGTTCCAAGAAAAGAATGAAAAAATTTTTTAATTCAATCCTGCTACCTATAATGAGCTTTTATAATATTAAAAATCTGCTTACGAAGTCTTCTAGTATTCCTTGCCACAGTTCTAGGAGAGTAGTCAAAAATCTTTAGAATAAAAACAAAATGATAATCCTAGAAATATGCAATTTCATTAAGATTGCATAAATGTCTTTTATAACTGCTATTTACAATCTTACTACTCTTGATGAACTTATCTTTAGGATTAAAGACCCTGTTCCGGAGTCCTCTATTGTTACTTGTATCTGTTCCAAACATGGACTAAGAAAACTTTACAACACAATCTACTATATTTGATGAAATTTTTTAGCCTGATAATGTGTATGAGAAACAAAAAGATAGGGATTAGTTAAGAGTTTTTTTAAGTTTAATTTAAAATAATTTTTCATTTTCTTATATGATAAATTATAAGAGTTTTCATTTTTCATCTACCATTTTTTTTTCTACTACCGTATTACCACTATTTTTATATTCATTCAATTTATTTTTTGCGCTTCCATACATGGTATGATTGGGTATGGGTTTAAAATGTATAATACGCATACTTTAAAATTTTTTATATTAATATTCATATTTTTTTAGCATAATATATGATTATAATGACTATGATGAACAATTTGAAATAATAATAAATTCTAAAGCTTTCTCTTCAATGAAATTTATGTTTTGTTTTTCTTTTACGAGAGTAGTTGAGAAAACGGAGGAAAATAGAAGATGAGGATGAAATAGGAACATTGTTTTTAAGTTTTTAAAGTACCTTTTTATTATCCACAGAGCTTAAGTTAAGATTCATATGAATGAAAATCTAATGAATTAGGTCCTAATGAATTAGATTTTCGTACTCTATGAATACTTATGGATAGATGATTAAAAATAAATTATTAATATTAAAACTTCAATTAGATAAGCATAACCCTTTTTTTTAACCAAGCCTCGTTGAAGGGGCACAGAAGTTAATAAATGCGGAGCATATATTTTAAGAAAGTTTTTTTGAGGGTTTTAAAAAAAAATTGAAGGCATCTTTTAAAAATATTTCAGGAATAATTGTAAATAATTATATTTGTTTATTCAGGTATTAATTAAGATCAACTTTTCGTAAAATTAAAAAATTTAAAGGGTATTTTTGTTAAATTAAGTATTAAGTATTATAACATAAGTTTACTGCAGAAGTTATAGTTTTCTGAAGATTTTTGAACTATTCAATTCAAAATTATTATGTAAGTCCATAAAAACAAAATCATGATCCTAAAAATATGCAATTTCATTAATATTGAATAATGTCTTTTATAACTGCTATTGAACCTTGTTGAACTCAAATATTAATTTAAAAGATAGTAGTTAGAATTTGATAAGAATAAAGGAAAGTAATTATTTATTAAGTTTATTTTGCATTTTTTAACCCATTAAAAGCTGAGGTCTTAAAAGGTTTCTATTTAAATTTTAGAAGAAGATGAAACACTGTTGAACTATTTTACAGATCATTAGATTAAATATCAGTTGTTTCTTGGTTTTAAATTATAAGCTCAGTTTATCTAAAAGACAGTCTATATGACTACTTAATAATTCTGTTGCACTTTTGGGGTTAATAGTTTTTTTCATATTGATTTTAAAATACTTTGTAAAATAATTACAACGCTCTTCTTTCTTTGTATTGTATTTTAGAATATATGGTAACTTTAAAAGTTTTGCATCTATTCAAGGATATTCAAGGATATGAGCAACCATTATAATTTTTTTGTTTTTTTTTTATATAATATATGTATATATATATATATTTATATTTGTTAATATATATTTTGTAAAAATTTTACATTGTTTTATATATAAAATTATTCATCTAGCATTGATAAATTGAAATGAAATGTTTTTTATATTTTTTTTTTTATTTTTTTTCAAAGAAAATGAAAAATCTTAAGATGAATAATAAAAAAAAAAAAATAAAAAAAAATTATAAACAATAAACTTAAGAAAAAAATAACAATATATAAAAAAAGTAAAATAATATAGAAAAACTAAAATAACTCATGGAATATATGAAGTGCAAGTACATGTAAAAAAAAAAAATTATTGAAAAGATACTCTCGAATTTTTCCACAAAACCATTAATAAGATGAAAAACAGTTTTCTTAAGAAAATTTCTATTTATTTAAAATATAATATATATAAGTTTTTAAAATATTAAAAATTGAAATTCTGGTCTTTTTTATTACTTTTTTATATTTTAAAAAGTTCTAAAATTTGCTTTGAGTGAAATTTAAAATAACTTTATCTTAGGCTAAAGGCTTGCATTCAACTTTGATTAAAAAAAATATTATAGTATTTTTTGAAAATAAAACCCAAATACTATTAATATGCAGGGTCTCCAGAGCCTAGTAGTCTATAGACCATGCGGGTGATAAAAGCGATCCAGATGCATAAAAAAATCTTTCACAAACCGTATATTCTATTTTGCCCTCCAGTTATAAACTTCAAAGGCTTTTAGAAGATTTAACTGTTCACCTAGACCTACTCTATCACAATTACTGTTTTTATAAATTTTTAATTTAATTTTAATATTTTACAACAAATCTACAGATCTATCTACTGATTTATTATCATTTAAGATGTTTGCAGAAATTTAAAGGACTGCATTATCTTATTATTTATTAATTTTAGTTTAAAAGCGTCTAATGTTAAGATAATTGACCCAAATGAGGGGCTTAAGTTTGAAAATTTGTTTTATAATATTATCAATAGATATCTCAGATAATTTTATTCCTCAGGGTACATTTAAAGGTATTTCGAGGGTATTTTAAATTCAAAAACGTCGCTTGTAATGCCACAATTGTTAACAAATGAGAAGATTGTTAATAATTAGAAAAAAGATTAAGGATTTTGTAAAATATATAAATTGTATTTTAGTTGATTCCGAAAGACAGTCAACTGTCCTGATGTTTCATACTAATCTTATGTTAAATATCCCAAGGATCTTATCTAATCCTTAATTTAATAATCAATTAATTTTATTGGAAGCAAGGCAACGATCCTAAGCTACAGGTCGAAAATTTGGAAAGATACATTAATTTAAATAACTTTTACTGACGGAATATAAAAGTCCTAGTTAAAGTCCTAGTTATCCTAGTTGATGGATATAGTAAACCCTATGTAAAGATCCTTTTTACAATCTAGTAATGTAAATTAAATAATTTAGAACAAAATTTAATTACTTTTTCAAAAATTATTTAAATTTAAAGTAAATTTTCAATTTTCAACTAAGTTCACTAATTTTTAAATATTTAATTGAAAACTAATTATTTATGTTTCCATGGTTACTATATTAATCCAATAATGTATTTAATACAAAACTCGTGTAACAATTGATTTTTCTATTATATTAAAGGTTTATTTCATTCAAAAAAATTTTCTTTTAAAACAAATTAAAACTTATATATTAGTTTTTTTTTAATAAATAAAGCATTTTAATTTTCTTTATCTTTGATAAAATTATTTTGTTGCCAAATTAAAAGAAAATCTTGGAAAAACTAAGTTTTCAATCAAGATACGAGTATATTTTTATACATTCAATGCTTTTTCATGTTTAAATGTACTTTTTAATCTTTTATTATTTTATTACCACTGACTTAAAATTAAAATAAGTTTTTATTTAACATTCTTTAAAAATAAAATAAATACAAAATGGAAACTAATTTGTTTTGTATATATATATAGAATAGGCTGACCATAATTTTGTGAGCGCAAAACGGGACAACTAATTATTCAAATCTAATTTGAAATATAAGTGAAATATTAAAAAAAATTGATTTGTATAATAAAAAATAAAATGATATATACTTTATTTTTAAAATTAAATTATTACAGAATTTTTAATGAAAAATTAAAAAATTAAATTCATAAATACTTTTCGGTTGAAGAAATTTTTTTTAACAAATCTGGTTTTTGCTTGATAAAATCATAGAATTCAGTACAATGCATTTTACTATTCATTTTCGTCATCACCATTGCTTTTAGTGTTTCGATTTTTAATTGTGATTTTTGAGGATCCCACATTTGATCAATCACTGAAAATATCCTTTAACTGGTGCGTTTGTCCCAGGTAAACAAAGTAAGTACTCCACAATTTTTAGCAAACATTTGTGGTTCAAATTATTGTTTTTGAAATCAACAAAAACTTCAACCCATCTCTCATCTGTCGATATATTTTTTTCATTCCATTCCCTTATTTTATCAATTGTTATGTATTCTTTGAGCAACGTAAATTCTGTAAATAAATCTCCATCATCTTTTACTTCAAAAAAAAATTTTTTTGCGACGAAATTCATTGTTTTTTCAATTTCATTCCATGATAAAATTGATGATAAGCAAGACCATTTAAATTCTATTAACTCCCGGTCGAATTTTTCTGTCCTTTGATTCAAATAATCAATGCTTGTCTCATAAAAGCTCTGTACGTGTGTATTTATTTCAGATTTTTTATGTTTCTCCAGGTAAGGAAGCAATATCAAATGTTTTTATTTTTATTTCTTCGTACGGTTTGAAATATCTTACTAATACTGGGAAGAGTTTTTGGTCACCATGATTAGAAGCATCAGTAGTAAATACAGTAAAGCAATTAATTTCTTCTAATTCTTTTTTTAACTGATTACTAAAAAATGGATATAAAACATTCTTAATTATTGCTTCACATTTTGTTCGTCCACATCTATATTTCGGTTCGAAACAAGTTTGTATGATTTTTGAGGTGCAGTCATTTGATCGAAAACTAAAATTTTCAATGAGTGAATGAAAGCCCAAACTCCTTCAGCAGCAGAAACTTTTAATTCACTTGAAGTTGGCTCTACCGATGAAAAAAATGTTGTTAATTTACTACTGGAAGCAGCAGATTTATCAGCATTTTTATGTTTTTGTGATTTTAGGTGTTGCTCAATGTCTGAACCACCTCCGTGAGCAACACTAAATTCTTGTCTGCATCTGTTGCACCTAACATCGCTTTCTGTTATTGATTTTTCAATAATTGGATATTTATTTTTTAAATTTAATTTAAAAACTTTTTAATAATATTCTTTATGTCACTAAGTGAATGAATAAAAACAAAATTTAAATGAATAAAACCAAATTTAAATTACAGACGGAGACTTACCTTAGCAACGAACAATTTTCAAAAATTAGCTTAGCAACGAACAATTTTCAAAGCCAGCTATGATTTTTTCAATTTTAATTTTGTATACGTTAAAATATAAAAAAGGTATATATACCTTTTAATACGTTAAAAGAAAAAATAATTGGTTTATTAGTTTAACAAAAACTCTTAAGCAATTTTCAATGTTTAATATAATTTTTTTTTAGAAAACGGGACAAATGAACGTCCCGATTGATTAAGTTGGGACACCGGGACAATTTTAATGAAAAAGGGACTGTCCCGTTTAAAACGGGACGTATGGTCAGCCTAATATAGAATAAACCGTGTCCAACAAACTCCAAAAGTTTCAAACTTGAACAATTGCTGTAAGATAATCAAATAGTAGATTATCAAAATAAACTTATTTTGTATTTGATACTAATTTTACTATATATTGTATTTTTCTGAGTTCATAACTTTTGTATTTGAATAAAAGGCAGAATTCCTGTTTTCCTTTATGTTCATGTGTACAAATACATATATGTTATATATGTATAAATTGTATGTTAATGAAAAAGGAAATAAGTTGAAAAGAAAATTTTGCGATTCTATAAGTTTTTTATTTGGTTTGTTAATATACATAGTATTATAAACTTAATTTAATCCAATGATATTGCTGTGTTATAACTAACCACTGATAACTTCTATAATAAAAGAAAAATAATTGGTTAATAAGTTCCTCCATAAGTTATCAAATTCATTGATTGTGAACAAAGTCTATAATCATGGCTAGATGCTATGAAATTCAAAGCTAAAGGCTATTTTGGAACATTATGGAATTTGTAGAACGAAGGTATTTAGTATTATTCAAAACATTGGTATTGAAACATAGATATGAAAATTGAAAAAAAAATTGGGAGCATTAAACATAACTAACATTAAAGATAAATAGGATTCTAAGACTAAGGCTTGTGAATCATTTTTCAAAACTAATTAAATTGATGACCTTTAAAGCTTTATGTTCAATTTGTTACATATGGACAGTGTCTAGCCAACTCTTTGTAGACATTAAAATTTAGATTATGTTCAAATAAAAGGCAACTAACAAACCCGAACGATCTTGAACCCAACTAGTATTATTGTAATTCATTGGAAATTATTAAGATGAGGTAAATTTTTCATTTGGGATCATTGGAATTTTATTTTCTTTGGCTTGAAATATCCCTACGGTAAAACTTGGTTTCTATTGTATTCTACGGTACAATTTCTGTTTATAATATATAATAAACGTTTTTAAATTGGATATGTCTTTTCTTCTAAGACTATTCCAATTTAAAAATAGCCCCAAAAACTTACTAAACTTCAAGTTTTTAAAATTAAATTCCAAAATCATATGAGGTTATATTTGATTAAAGACATTAGAATTATAATAACCTTCTTAAAACTAATGAAATTAAAATTAGCTTGAGGTAATACCGTTATATTTAGTTGAATAAATCAATTGAAGTATTTAGTGCAAGTTTCTTTTATCAATCGTTATCTTTTAAATGGTTTTCGAATTTGATATTTCGCAAATAATTAGCTTTATTTAAAAGGTTTTTAGAATAAACAAATATTTTTAATACCCCTCGGGATATGCAATATTTTTACTCAACCGCATAAATTCCCTTTATAATCATTTAATATTGCAAATAAATAAATAAAACAAATGAAAATATATATATACGTATACACATAAAAAAATCTATATTGCACCTTTTGATATGCAATTTTTTTTAATCAACTATATTAGCTTTCTCGTTAATATAAAAGGAAGTGAAGTCGAATTAATAGATTTGAGTTTCACATAATAATTTTACGAATTTTATTAGACCGTTATAATAAGTATCCTATAATTGTTTTTTCCAATTTTCCAAAGAGTTCAAATACATAAAATAATTCTAATAAGTTCTCAAAAAGTTTTCTTTCCAAATTTGTTTTTTTCTTACTTTTGTAACAGTTTTTTTGTTTTTTTTTTTTGTTTACCAATCTAGATTATATACAGTCCATTAAATTTGTAACAAATTAATATATAATACAAAGTATATAAAAATTTGGTATAATATTTAAAAGAAAATTTTCTAATTCAAATTACTTATATGATATTATTATAAGAAAGTTTTTGGTGAATTGATAAAAAAAAAGTTTTCAATTTTTATGTTATTTAATTTGTAATCTTTTTATATATCATATATATAAATTATATATATATATATATATATACTATGTTTTAGATATCAATATATATAACTAACCTTGTGTATTTAAGCATAATTTCGGATTAAATTGTGAAGGTTACTGATAATCTAGATTAGTTTTTTTTTATATATTCGAATATAGAAATTCTATCAATTATTTTTAAATTGTTTTCAAATTTGATTGGATGAATTTTTCTGGTTAAAAACTGATTTCATTTTAACTTTGATTGGGAAAATGTTAATAAATCAAATTTTTGATAAATATTGAAATAAATCAATTATATTTAACGTGATTTTAATTATTTTTGAATAAGAAAAAGAAAATAAGTTGTTATATCGATATTAGAAACTTTTGAAAGGAAGGAAAACCTAGATCAAAATTTGAACTAGGCTCTTTTATAAATTTTTCAATATACAAATAAAAAGAGATTGTAACATTTTATTTAAATTTTATTTTATGCAATTTCTTAACATTTAGTTTAGGTAATTTCCACGTTTTCCTTAATACAAAAAGAGCTACAGCAGTTTAATCCGATTTCTTTCCTCAATGATCCTAAAAGTATGCAACCGAATTATCGATTTTTTTTTAAAAAAAAATTTATAGATAGAAATTTGAAAAAGCTGTATTTGACCTAAACAATTTATCATATGTTAAGTAATCTGTTATCCTGTAAGTAATCCAGTTTTAAATTGCATCACTTTACCCCTGATGATGATAATGCACCTTATAATGCACCTTCTTTTAAATCTGATTAAACCTCAAGAGTTTTGAAATTAAATGTTGCGACTACTTTCGTCCTTTCAAAAAGGATTTAAGTTTATTGTGAGACTTAAGTTTGGATTTAAGTTTATTTAGCTCACAATCTGTATGTGTAGCTTATTGTTATATTGTACTTAAATTTAAAATTGAATTGTAACATTGATTTTCAATAAAAAACTTGTGTCCTTAATGAATTAATCTGCAAAAGTATGTAAAACTTAGTAAAAACTTTTCCAAGTAATTTCTAATAAGAACAATAGACAGAGTTAAGAGTTAAATAAAAACAAAGTTTTCGATTCGAAATTAAAACCAAAAGGGCCGTTCATGTTAAATAAAATTAGATAATTTCTTAAAAAAATAATAAAAATTGTAAATTATTGAAACATAAAAAGAAAAACATCAACAAAATAACAATATATGTAACTAATATATGCCGCCTAAATTTCATATAATAATAATAATAAATTTTCCACTAAAATCCCACTATTTGACTTTTATGTGTTTTTGTAGCATTTTCTTCTTTCATATTACATTTAACGCTCATTCTATTCACATAAATAAAAATATATACATATTTTTTTTACATATATACGATAACTGTGTAAACATAATTTGTTAAAAAAAAAGTAAAATTGGTTTTTGGTAAATTACTTTTAGCCTAAAACTAAAATATTTTGAGGGTTAAATTACTGCAAAAATAATTTTATATAGTTTTGTATATATAATGTATAAATTTTGATTGTCTGGTATCTGTATGTATTACAAACAAGGACCTTTCTGTTAATTCAGAAAAAGGAAAATGTCAAAAAAAAACAAAATATATTTATGCAAGGCAAAAAAAAAAAAAATTCTTTAAATTATACTTAATAAATTTACAAAATGAACACTTTATTTTCCATAATTTTAATTTTATTGAGAAATAAAAAAAAAATGAAAATGAAAAACTATCTTTTAAGGGTTTTTTTTTATTCATTTTTTGGTTGAATGGTGGAATTTATTGGATTCTTTTATTAATTGTGAATTGTGTTTTAATGTAAATGTTCTTGTATAAACAGTAGATTAATTATAATATTTAATGTTAAATAAATCAGAGATTTGTAATATTTTTACGAGAATTTATTATTAAAAAATTTCCTAAAAATTTATTATTTAGATAATGCAAACTTTTGGTCAAGGTAAAATTAGACTTTTGGTTATAAAATGTTATATATTAAGGGACTTTCTATCATATTTCTGATTTTATAAGGTTTTTTTTTGTGTTTTATAATTTAAATATATTCGTCCTTTAGTTTAAAGCATTTTAAGTAAAGAAATGTAGAAAAAAAATATACATATCAATATTACCCCTATAAGTATGCAAATTTTTAACATATTGAATGTGTTAATGCTCTGATATCATACAAACATTTGATTAAAAAAGCTTTTTATAATTTAAAGATATTTAAATAAAAGAAATCTAGAACAGAATCTCACTTATACGTATTACCCCCATAAGTATGCAATTTTTTGATATTCTATTTAAAGCTGTTTTCTGGAACGCTGCATTCGTTTTATATCAAAATTTTTGAATAATTCTCATGTCGAACGTATTTTATACATTTCCTTCAAATTTAAAAAAAAGATTTTCCAGATATTTTTCCGATTTTTTAGTATTAAAAATCAGCTCAATTTCCTTTTAGTTTGAAATTTTAGAAAATCAATTTTAGAAAACACATACAAATTAATTAAAAATGCCACACTTCCTGGTAAAAACAAATTTTAAGCCACATATAGTTTTTTAGTAAAATAATATTTTTAAAAATAAATTTTCTTTTAACGAAAAATTGTTTTAATATAAAATTCTATTTCTATGGAAAACTAAATTAATTTTATAAATTATCTCATGATATCATTGAGTAAATTTTCTGCTTGTAAAAGTTTCTTTTTTGATTATTATTCTGATAATATTGGCATGTAACTTTGAATATACATTAAGTTTGCTATAATATAAAATTTATTATTACACTTCCTCTGTTTTTTTTATCCTACCGTTTTTTTTTTTTAAACATAAAAATTGTAAATGGACATTTGGCAGTTATTAAACAAAGTATTCTATGCTTAAAACAATATATATATGAAATAAAATACTCGGTATTTACTGCAAAGTAGTAAAAATTAACAAATATGTTAGAAAATATGTTTTATTTTGGTTTTTCTTTTATTATGATAAGCCCCATATACTATAGAATATTGTTCAAAATTGGAATCCAGTCCATAGGAAATTATTGAATACCTATGTGGATTGCGTATTTTTTGGTTCAATTTTATTATTATTATCTACTTTATGTATTTATCGTTATATTTTCCTTTTTAATTCGTCGGGATACCATTTTCCCTCCCAAAAAAAATAAAAAAACAAAAACCGTTTTAATAAACATATAAACATAATTTAATGGTCAATTTTTATGGTTTAATATTAAAATGTTGAGTAAAATATACAATAGAAGTAGATATAAATTAACTTTTATGCACATGGATTTGGTGATTTCACTTTTTTGAACCCAAAAATAGTATGAATGTCCTTAAAAGCACTAAAATTTATGGTTACGATAAAACAAAATACATGAAACAAAAACATAAAAAAAACAAAAAAATGCAAAAAAAAGAACATGTGAGAAAACATGAAATAAGAAAAAAACTATAAAAATAGAAAAATATTATAAAAAACAGCTTAAAATAAATATAGTTCAAGCTGTTCATTTTTTATTCTGTTTTTTATTTTTCATAATGTATATCCTTTTTTTTCCATTAATACAGCACATATCCTTTCCTCTGTAGAAGAAATAACACACAAACCCATTAAGAGAAAAAGTTCGTATGTACCACCTAAGGATATACAATATAATGAAACAAATACTTGCTTAAAAAACACTCTGTGTGTTAAAATAAAAAGTTTTTTTTTTTTAATTTTTTTTATTGTAACTATGAGAGAATTAATATTAAATATAAAAATTAGTAATATACACTTTTTTACAAGAGTGTCTTATTTAAATGCACATCACTGGAGTGCATTAAGTTATTTTATCGTAAATTGGATTGCCAATTATCGTAATAACGGAAGGATGTTGAAGAACAAAGGTTTTAAAAAAATTTAAGGATCAAATATTTCAAACTGCATAAAAATTGTAATTGAATGATTGAGTTGTGGATTGAAGAAAAATTTAACAGGATCAGTGATATACATCGTATAATATTCGTTTAATGTATAAATCTTAGACTGCTCTAGATCAAGAAGAATTTCCAGGATGTTGAAGAACAAAGGTTTTAAAAAAATTTAAGGATCAAATATTTCAAACTGGATAAAAATTGTAATTGAATGATTGAGTTGTGGATTGAAGAAAAATTTAACAGGATCAGTGATATACATCGTATAATATTCGTTTAATGTATAAATCTTAGATTGATCTAGATCAAGAAGAATTTCCAGGATGTTGAAGAACAAAGGTTTTAAAAAAATTTAAGGATCAAAAATTTCAAACTGCATTAAAATTGTAATTGAATGAATGAGTTGTGGATTGAAGAAAAATTTTACAGGATCAGTGATATACATCGTATAATATTCGTTTAATGTATAAATCTTAGATTGATCTAGATCAAGAAGAATTCCCAGAACGATATGAAGATGAATGGTGCTAGATAAATGAAGGAGGCACGAAATATCCTGTAACAAAATATTAAAAAAAGTTATAAATTAATTACAATAAATGGGGATTCCAATTTGAAGCCCTATGGTTACTTACAAGTGGAATAACATTAAAAAAATTATTAATCTATGATATTATGGTATAGGTTTTGGTTAGACTAAGTGAATTGTTTCAAAATAACTTAATTATATTAGTTATAAAACAATAGTTCTTGCAGGGATATCCCTGATGCAGACATGCAAATTTGGATTTCGACTAAGTTTTTAATTAAAATTTTAAAAGGAGCTGAAATAAGATTTAAGAAATTTCCAATATCTGTTAGCGGAGGATATGGCATCCAAAGACGTCCAAGACTTCCTCAATTGGTAAATCAGGTTATTTTAATATGTGAAATAATATATATAGTAAAATAGAACATCTAAGAAATCTTAGAACGCAGCACAGTAATAAAGATATCATCATCCTTAATTGAAACTCTAAGATACATTCACCATGGGCCACTCATCTCCTCTGAAGGATATTTTTTCAGTGCCAGGAAAAACAATATCTGCAATTAATTGAAATATAAATCATCTTCAACTGCATATGTGTTCATTCAAATCGAATTTTAAATAATTATATATATGTATATTTTTAGAATGTCCTTGTACATTGTCTTTGTTTTTAAATTTTCCTAAAATAAAAAAATTCCAAAAAAAAGAATTACCACATACTGTTACAAACACACAAAAACCAAACAAAATATAAATTTAAGAGTTTTTCAGATTATATTGTCCTTATTTTGTATTTTTTTGTATTTTTTTTTTTTTTTTAATGATTAGTTATCCATTTATGAGGGTATTCTAATTGAGAGATCAGATTACCAAATATAAATTTTTTTTTCATTATGGATATGTTCACAAAATTTTGGACAAATAGTTTTGAAAATTTTTTGGTCTAGTTCATTTTATATTGGAGCATGCATTCATTTTTCTTTTTTTTCAAAAAAAAAAAACAAAAAATTTGTATGTGGGCTTTTTTTTTTTTTTTTTTTTTTTAAATTTTGAAAGTAAAAGGGGTTTAAAAAAAAAAAGTTTTCCTTTTGATATATTGTGCAATTTTTTCGTAATTGGGGTACTTTGGCTACCTAATCTTTTGTTGTAAATTTAATTGATCGTAAAATTTTATGGCAAATTTTGTTTAAAAATGTTTTCTAATTTGTTGTGCAATATATGTCTGTGTGTGTGTGTGTGTGTGTTCCAATTTTTGTATTAAAAACATGCTTTAAAAAAAAAAAATTTAAATTGCATGTATAGTGTTTTTTTTTGTATTGGATATTATCAGGATTTTGATGAATAAATAAATTTAAATCTTTGGTTTAGGTTTAATTAAAGAGATTTTATATAAGGTAATTTTTAAATTGAATATCAGTATAAGGTAATATATAGAATATTTGTAGGGGTTTTTGTTAATGTTATTTTTCCATATGAATTAATATTTAAGGATATTATTAAATTTTGGGAATTAAAGGAAATTATTAAATTTTGAATAAATAAAAATAATAATATCTTTTTGATTTTATCATTCAAAAGTTTTTGAAGCAAAAAATTAAATTATAATACTAAAAATTATAAGGAATTACATTATTTATTTTAAATTTGTCAAAATAATATAATATTTTGCAGTATTTTTAGAACCATAGGGTACAAATAATATTGCCTGGCTATTGTAGAACTTAAGTTAAGCATTTTTGAATAATTTATCTTCTAATTAAAAATTTCGAACCCTTGAACTCAACATTCTCTGGGCTAATGCCTTACTTATGTGCTCATGGCACACCACAGCCTTAAAAAATGGTTTTCAAAAAATAAGGAAGAAAGGAAATTTTATAAATTTGTTGCATATCTTTAGGCGAAGCATAAATTTTTTTTACTTTTAGTAACATTAAAAGCAATACTTTTATCTATTTTTTTTATTATTTTAATAAGGAGTAAAGTTCAGAATTTTTCAATAATTTCCTTTCCAATTCAAAACTTTTGGGACTGCTTTGGAATTCACATCCTTGGAAATCTTTAAGTCCCGAGGTTTAAATATCTCTCGGTTAATGTTAAAATGGTTTTCAAGAAATAAGAAAAATTTGATAAATATGTTGCATACGTTTAGGCGTATCATAAGAACTTTATACTTTTTGTAATTATTGGTTATTTTAAGTACATTTATCATTGGTTTTGTTAAAATACATTGAAGTTAAAGTGATAAAAATATTTGTATTCATTTAATATATAAAAATTTGAAATGTCCTACTATTTAAATCCTATCTTACAATTCTCACTACTTGTTGAAATAAACTTTCTTCCCTATATGTTAAATATTTGTCCTTATTAAGAAATTAGTTAAAAAACTGAATTAATGCAGGAAAATATAAACATTCATTGAACATACAGCAAAATCTTACAAAAAAAAAATATACTACAAAATGTAATAAAAAAAACTTAAATTAAGAAAATAAAAGTAGTTGGAACAAATTCATATTACCCTGAGCTCACATTTAAAATATACAAGAAATAATTTTTTGTTTTTATATATTTTTCGCAATTTCTGAAAAAAATAAATTTAATTCTTGTACAATAAAGATTTGTCGGTATTCAAGTATCTAATAATAAAGAATCCAACGAAAAATATTAAATTAAAGTTTTTGTTGAAATATTTTTTCTGAGGGAAGTCTAAAAAGTGAAAGATTTGCTGTGTTTGAATTTTGCATGCTATGTTATAAATACTGAGAAATTTTGTTTTTTTCTTGTAATTTTAATACTCTGACACTCATTTTATAAAAATGAGGAAATAGGAATAAGTACCTAAAATCTTCAAAATTAATTAGTAATTGCCTGATCATCAAATTTTAATTAAATCAATAATATTAAATTAACTAAAATATTGAAAAATATTGAAAGACCTTGGTCATTTTTAGATCTTAAGAGCTAAAAATTTTGAGAAGTTCAACAATCCGTCTAGAAAGCTTTAAATTATCGAAAAAATGAATAAAGTTGAATTTGTTATTTTCATATCATTGAGTGATTTTTTTTTGCATATATATAGGCTGAAAATTATTCCTAAAGCGAAGAAAAGGAGTTAAAATAAACGGTAAACGGAATGACTATCTAATTTGTTCCAATTAAAATCTTTGAAATAAGTCATAATATTTCCAATTTTCTTTTCCATCATTTGCATATTTATAGGCTTACCATTTAGGCTAGGAAAACCCAATAATGATTAACAGTGACAGTAAAGAGAAATGTAGACTTACAAATATATAATTTTTCCAATTAACATCTTGAAATGTTTTCAGAATATTTATAATTATGTTTTCAGGAAAATTTCGGGAAATTCCCCTTACACCAAATTCTTATAATTAATAATTCAATTTACAATCAATTTAATTTAATTTTTATTTAAACTCTTACAAAAAATATTTTTCAGCATTTATAATATCCTTATATTAGTTATAGTATATTATATATTAGTTACAAAACTAATGTGAGACACCTTGTAAAATTATCATAATAATATCCTTAAATAACACTAACAAAACACAAAAAAAAATAGAAACATGAATATATACAAATAAATATTATTCTTTTAGGAATTGAAAATGATTTTCATCATATATTTACAAACCTAAATTTTGCAATTTTTAAGGTATGTACATTTCAGGAATGTATTCTTTCTATGAATTGATTACATCCTAACCCTCCATCCCTTCAATTCCCCATCATATTCTTCCTTGTTCTATTGCGAAAATTTTTATTCGATCCGGTTCTGAATTATTAAAGTGAAACAAAATAAGAAGGAAAACATCTAATATTAAATGAGAATAATTTTCTCATAATACCGGCTTCCATATTTGTATATGTTTATGTTTATATATGGAATATATTGATAATATTATTGTATATGTATATATATGAGATAGAGGAATATTTTAATATTGTAAAAATTCTTTTCATTTCAGTTCAATACAAAAATTCTTTACATATGTAAAGAAATCAGTATATTCGATATTATAATTGAATTCTCTGATGTTTTTTATTCATTTTCATTACTTTAATTTTTATGTTGTTGCATAGGTTATTGGCTTCATCTTCTTCTTCTTCATCATCTTCATCAATTTATAATAATATTACACTTCAATCAGAATAATAAACTAATTTTTGAAAATACTGTTTTTTTTTTTAAATAAAAAATTATAAATATAAAATAATATGAAATATGTGAATAAAGGCAAGGAATTTGGTAAATTTTTAAATAAATGATTCAGTTATTGAAAGTTATTTGATAGAAATTTATTTTGTCATCAGTTATCTGAGGAAAATTCATTCAAAATTCATTTCTATAGAAGAAATTATGATAAGTTATCAAAAACAAAGAATGTAATTAAAAATTGATACAGGTATGTAATTTAAAATTGATAATTTAATTAGGTAGGAAATAATTAGTTTTAGAAAATTATAAGTCTTACAGTCCTTTGAACTTGGAAGTTCGATATAAAAGTTTGAAAATTATTATCCTTTGCCGTGTCCTGGATCAGTATTTTTTTCGAAAAATAAAAATTTTCCGACCCATTTTTATTTTAAAAGTTTTTGCAAGGTAGGCCTTATTGGACCAACGACTTATCAGTAATTAAGTAATTATTTTTGGATAAGAGAGTGTTTTTTTACTAATCAAACTTCATAAGGTTATGGTGGAATAAAATTTTTTCAAAAATTTGATATTTGCTTATTTGATTAGTGATAAGTTTTTGGTGTAATAAGGCCCTGCTTTGAAATAAAGTATCTGTTTCCAGGGATTGTCCCTCTGATGATTTTTGGGTAAATCCCATAGTCTGCAGTGGTTTTGTTTCTTTAAATATTCTTGAATTTGCGTTTCAGACTTTTCATCAAAACGATGATAATGATCCTGTGGGAAAGGATTTGTTTTTTTCCAGAGTATTTTTAATAAATTATATTTTTTTTTTAATTTTAAACTAAATTTTACAAAAAAGATTGAAATCCTTAAAGGATGCCATTTTTTATATGGAAAGTAAACTTTAAACATATTACAATACTATTATATTTTTCAAGAAATTTTGGATTGATTTTAATTAATTTTTAAATATATTTTCATTTCAGGTGAGTTACTCCAACATTTGGTACTTGTAAACTTTACTTTTAATATGAAAGTAAGTAAAATTTAAATTTTATACTCATACTTTGAAGAACTTATCAGTTTTAGAATTTAAAATATTTATTTTAATATTTAAGCTTGAATTGTAGAATTCTTTCGAATCAATTTTAATTATCTTAAAACAACGGGTCTAATCCTTGCTTCCTTTTCTGAAATCCTTTTCTATAATTTTATATCCAATTAAGAAAAATTCAAATTCGGAATTTTTGATTTTCGAGATTTTGTAGCATTTCGGATTTATTCTACAGAATTTTAATTAGATATATGAGTGACACTCATGATAATTTTTTAGTATCATGAGTGTCAGCTCTTAAATAAACCATTTCCAAAAAAAGTGTAAGGAATCAATTGATTCTCTATATTGTCTTCCTATTTTCTACATGTTTTTTTTTAAATATTTTAAATCGTTCTGATTGCTCTAATAATTACTTCAACTTAAAGTGCTCCCTCTGATATACTACTGCATAATCAATTAAAAAGTTTAAATACCAAAGCTAGCAAAAGAATAACTACTAGAATAATAGAAAAATTACTAAAAAGAAAAGTTTTTTAAAATTGATTTTCTTAAATATCCTGGGAAATGCAGTTTTTATTAATTGAACACCAAATACAGTTTAATACAATTACTTATTAAATGCCAAACCATTTTACAACCTCCGTACATTTAATTCCATTTTTTGAACTTTAAAACAATCGGTTTACAAAAGGATTGGGATGCAAGGTACTTCTTAAGTTTAAAAACTTTAAAACTTATAAGATAAATAATAAAAGTTAGTGAAATATAATTTAATACAAAACTTTCCTTCCTCTAACATTTATATAAATCAATATTAAATTCCGATCTACATATTTAAGTACTCAACTTTTTTTTTTGTAATCACTTTATAACGACTTTGGTTTTACATAGAAACTAAAAAAATCCTTTATAACATTTTTTTTTTTTTCTTATTATCATTTTTTATTTTTTTTTTGCTTTTTTTTTATTATCCTTTTTAATTTTTTTTTTTTGCTTGTTTTTTTTATTATAATCAATTACATCCTGTTATTGACAGGAAACATTAAAAAAGAATTTTTTTTCACACCTACGGTAATTTTGATTTTACTTGTTAGCTGTTTTTTTTTTTTTTTTTTTTGTATTTGTACACTTATACACTTATATTTAGAAATATTATACATTTAGACTATCATTTATATTAGATATTTTATAATTTTGCACTATATTATAATATACTAAGGATTACTATATTAGTAATGGATGTGTATATATTCATTGGTATATAAAAGTAACGGTGTAATATAAAGTGAACATTTTTTCAATACCTTAAGGGTGGAAAATAATATTAGAAAATATTTGCATACATATATATAAGTTTTAAAACGATTATAAAGAAGTAAGCATGTAAAATTAAAAGGTTTTTTAAAAAGGACATTTTTAAAAGGACTTTTAATGAAGAGTGAAGATTATTCTGGAGTTCACTTTTGAATAAAATGTATCTTAAAGTAAGTTGTTTGAAGAAAATTGTGAAAATGTAACGAGGAAATGCTTTCAATTAAATTTAAGGACACCCTACATTATCGAGGAGAAAGCTGTTAACAAATGCAAAATTTTGTATTTTAATTAAAATGCCTATCCTTACATTTCTGAAAAATTTGCTCGTCCTGCAAATGTGGAGGAATTCAATTTGAGACGCGCATAATAATAACTTTAAAAAATGCATACTTTTAGGCGTTTTTTTTTTTTTTTTTAAATAGGTTTTAATTTTTACAATATTATTTAATTTTCCTCAACTGTAAAGGCTTAGCTTTATTTTAAGAATGAAGCCAGGTTTTTCCAAAATATGCGGGGAGTTACCTTAGGTCACGTGATTAAATTCTGAGTGAGTCTGAGTTAGGAAAAGAATCCATAGCTTGACCAATGTAGGTGCTATGATTCTTTGAGCAAGTTACTCCTATAAATTTTAAGGACGATTCGGAGCATATGATATCCCTGTCCCTAACTCCAAGTTTCAGTACCTGACAAAAGACATGTCTGAGGAAAGTTTGGAAAAAAATGGCTTAAAGCAACAAGTTATAAAACGTAAATTTTAATTTTTAACTTTCAAACATTTTTATGCTCTTGGAGTTATAAGTTAGAGTTTTCAGAGTTTGATTACTTTAAAAGCTTCTTTATCTTCAGCCACCTTTATTCAAATATTTTAAATTAACAGACAGACAGACAGAAGATCGTATAAATATTATTATCAAATTTTTAAATATTTTTAAATTTTTCAAAATATGCTTAAAAGATAGAAACTAAAGATTCTATTACAAAGTGGAAATAATTAGAAGAATCAATCTTAAATTATTGCAGTTAACGTTTTTTTGCTAAAAGTTTAATGAGAAAAATAAGTAATGAGTTTTTCTTTTAATGCCAGAAGTTAGTTTTGTCATAAGAAAATTATTAGAAAATATTCGTTATAAAATCAGAAAATTTATAATGAAATTTGAAACACTCGTAAAATTTATATAATTAGTGCAATGACAGGTGTGTGTTATAAATGATTATAATTGAATGTGAATATGGGGATTTGAATAGGAGATATGAATTGTAATACCCCGAGGAATTGCTTGCAGCTATTTGCAATTATACCAGTATTTCTAATGCTTTTCAAATTAATTGAATATAAATTTGAATTTTTGGAATTTTTGAATATCATTTGATGCAAATTGAATTTATTATTTCTTTATATAAGTCTATATGTCCGATTTTTTATTATTTTACTTCATTTCAAGAAACCATTTTATAATTTTTAAAAAATAATTGGACATATAGATACATCGTTAAGGTTTTTTTTTTTAAATTAATTTATACATTTATTGAAAAAGCTAGAAGCTAGGAAATTGAAAATAAATGCAACCTCAGATATTCTTTTGGGTATAAAATAAAAATTTTTTTTCTTGATCTTTTTTTGGATATAAAAATTTTTTCTAAACAAAGCTAGCATATTTTAAGAAAACTTTTTAAAAAAATATGTCTATTCAGTTTTAATCTGTCCGTCCTTCCCTTCGTCCGTGTATTTTCAAAACTTTTCCAACGTTTGAAATAAGAAAAAGAAATTTAAAGTGCTGATATGTATTACAAAAAAAAAATGATTTTGTGGAAGAATTTTATTTATGGAATTCCACCTGTTACGTAGCTACAGCCCTCCAAAGTCCGAAATATATAGAGTAGACATATGGTTCTTTAATTTACCCCTTTATGCGAAACTAATTTTTTTCCAAATTCTTGAACCCTTTTTTCTTTTAAAAGGTTTGAAATTCTAAAAATTCTTTTAATTTCTGAAATTTAGAAGGTCTAGAATTCTAAAAATTCTTTTAAAGAGTCTGGAGTTTTAAAAAAATGGGTTTTCAATAGAAAATGCCAAATCATACCAGCTTTTATAAGTTTTATAAATATGTGTAAGACAAATATACAGGTACAGCCATACTGTTCTTTAAATTGCAAAAATCTTCAATCGTTTAAAGGATCTGGATTAGAAAACTTACATTTTAAAGGAATAGCCCTCAATAGCCCAAAGGAATTTTTTGTATAGCCCTCTGTTAGTGGTCAAAAACCGAAAATTTGTAATATATAAAATCTTTTGAACGGCTGGAGCTAGAAACTAGAAACTAGAAGGGAGAAATTAGATCCCTAGAAATTATTATGAGTCATTTAAGAAAATTTTTTTGTGACCCCCATTGTATTGGAACTGTGGGTGAAAATCTAAAATAGAAATTTTGAAAAAATGTATTTACCCAAAATTTATTATTCATCAATTTTGAAAATGTGCTTTTGTAAAAACCCTTGGATTTCTTTCATTACTTATTTTACATATTTTATTTTAGGAATGCATTATAATATTATGAAAAATATTATTTTTATTTTTCTTAAAAAACAATTTTTAGAAAAATAATTTTCCTATTTTCTTTTTTTTTTTTTTGGGAGAAAAAATAAGGAAATTGAATAATCAGGGCAGGGTGTCCAACAATTGGAGAGGGAATAAATAAATTGTTTTCAATGAATAGGTTCTACAATTATTAATAAAATAAACTTAAATTTTTAAAATAATTAGGGTGGAATAAAATATATATTTTTTTTAAATTAGTTTTTATTTTCAATAAAAATATTTTTATATATTTTAAAAATTTCTTTAATTGGGAATTTTAAATTTTATGTTACTATGGTTACATAATAATTTTTTAGAAATAGTTTTTCAAAATATATATAATAAAATATATATTTTTTTTAAATTAGTTTTTATTTTCAATAAAAATATTTTTATATATTTTAAAAATTTCTTTAATTGGGAATTTTAAATTTTATGTTACTATGGTTACATAATAATTTTTTAGAAATAGTTTTTCAAAAATAAATATTTTAAATTATTTAATATAATATTAAAGAAAAAGTAAGATTTAAAATTTTAATTGGATAGTTTTTGTTTTTTTTTTAAATTTACACACCTCTTAAGTGGTAGTTTAAAATTTACCCTTAAGAGGTAAAAAAAAAAACATTTATTTTATTAATTAACCGATATTGGTTAAAAATAAATTTGTATTTTTTTAGGGTTGCATGGTAAATGTAATTATATATATACAATGCAAAAAATATTCTCCTTTTTTAAAAAATTTAAAAAATTTAAATAGTTATTGTTTAAATAATATTTTAAATATTTTATTTAAATTTCAATTTTGAAAATAAAACTTTATTTAAATTTTCATATAACAACTTAAACACGTTAACCACAAACTGTCACTATGTGTGTGATTTGTAATAATGAACTTGTTAATTTTCATTATTTGGTTTTTACTTAAATTTTAGTGAATTCATGAACCTATTAGTACCGTTACTTGTATGGGATTCTCTTAACTGTCAATTTAGATTTAAAACTAGTTTTTACTTAATTTTAAAATACAGTTTAGGTATAGGTGTAAGTGTCAGGTGGAAAACCAAAAAAAAACCTTTAGTAAAAGTTTCAAGTAAAGAGAGGCAAGTGTCAAGAAAAAACAAATTGAAGAGTATCATATCCTAAGACACAAACCTTTGGTATTGAAGAATTTTACTAAATGATTTTACATACTAATACATGTGTACTAGTAAAAATTGATTTAATACAATAATAGTCATAAGTGAAGGTATTTGCAGGTGAAAAATTATTAAAGAAAAAAAAATTAAAGTGGAGGTGAATTGAAAAATTGAAAATTAAATCAAGAGATGAGTTCAAAATTTAGAAATATAGAAGAGAAATTATTTAATAGTATAGTAATAAAACTTTATTTGGTTTGAAACTTGGTTAATGATAGTGAATATTCCAATACAAATAGCAGATCATATATGAAACCTGTTAAAGGTGTCAAGAAGGAAAGAACCTCCCAAGGTTAAAAAGAATTTTTTAAAAATATATACCCTTAAGTGAGACATACTGTAACTTTTAAAAAAAAATCTTAAAAAAAAACCATCAATCATAGCTTTTCTATTTTAAACTCTTACCGCAATCCTTAAAAATCCTTTAAAATAAGTTGGGTTTTTTTTTTTATTTTGATAAGTCTTATACTTATTTATAAATGCAAAGTGATTTTTCTTTATTATATTCAAAAGAAAATTCATATCTGATACTATTGGAAAAAATTATTACTATTTTTTTTTTCCCATAATACATATGGTATATGTACTGGGTTTACAAGAAACGCTGATTCATTAAATAAAAAAAAATTATTTGAAAAATTTTTTTAGAAAAACTTATCCATTAATCATAGAAAAATATCATTAATATTTGACAAAGTAAAAAAACAGAAAATTTATTTTAACTGAAAATGATAGTCACTATTTATATAATAGTAGATAAAATATATATACAATATTTTTTTAGAACTATAATACTAGATGAAAAATTTTAACGAGTTTGATAATGGGTTTTTTTTTTTAAATATTAATGGAGGGGGTTTTATTAAACATTATTAAAAAAGGGGTCTCGGAGGGGGTTGTAGGATTTGTAAAATGGTTAATAGGGTTTTTTGATATAAATTGATAAAATATTTCAATTTAAGATTTTAAGAACTCCAAAAAATACACAAACTAGAAGGTTACAATAATATTTGAAGAAACCTTGGTCAATTTTATAATGGATGAGGGTTCCATAAGTTCTACAAAAAATTTCTATTAAATGTGTCTTTTTAAAATAATTTTAACTCGTTCCATTTCACATTAAAATGGAGTTGAAATATCTATGCAAAATTTTGTGGATTTTCGGAAATTGAAATTTTCTTTTAAATATAAATCATGATTCGAAATTTTTGAATTACTTGTCAGTGATTAGCTATAAATTAATTTAAATTACATGGCAGTTCTAATACCTGTATACAGTCAGTTAAAATATCCAATTCATTTCAATCAAATTTAAATATCACGTTAAATTATTAATCTATTATTATCTAATTACAAGAAATATTTTATTAATATAATTTTCCAGTAGAAAATGAGATCAATCCCCCTTCCCACCCCTTCTTAATACTTTGTAGCGCCATCCTAATGATTCGTAACCCTTTTCTAGTAATTTAATAATTCAAAATATTCTTTTGATGTAATTGTTCAATACAAAAAAATGATTACAACCCCAACCTAATAATACACAACCCCCTTCCTAATAATTCGCAACCCCCTTCCTAATAATGCGTAACCCTTTTCTAATAATTCGAAATATTTTTTTAATATAATATTTCAATACAAAAAAATGATTACAACCCCATCCTAAATATTCGAACCCCAACCTAATAATACGCAACCCCCCATCCAAATAATTTGTAATCCCATTCTAATAATTCGCAAAACCCCATTCCTAATTGCTTTTTAAACTTTTCCATAAATATAATTCTCATTGCATTTAAAAAATTCACAAAATCGTAATCTCTAGTCATTTTAAATACATACTTTTGTCTCTTTCTAACAAAAAAAAAAAATTTCACAAAAACTCACAAAAATACCCGATAGAAATCAGAAAAGACAGAAACAACAGCATCAAAATATGTTAAACGTACTAAATTTTTCCAAAAAATTCCATAAGGAATATTTTATACATAAAAATACACATTAAAAAAAAATAAAATAAAATAAAATTAAACCTTAAATATAATATTAAATTATTATTGAAAAAAAAAGTCTAAAAATAAATAAAAACGAGGAAGAGTGTAGTAGAGTAGACTGTGTCAACTCTGGGATTTCCGTATGACCGAAAAATACACATTATATCATCCTGTTAATTACTTTTGGTAAAATTTCAAACATACAGATTTATTAGGTGTAGTGTCATGCTCATATAAAAGAAGGAGTTGTAGGTCAGCTACTCGAACCCACTGCGGTAGACCAACCAAATGTCGCAAAAACTTTGGCTATAAAAACTAAACTATTTTTGGTACAATTTCAGACTTCCAGCTTCAATAGGAATAGAGTAATGCTCATATAAAAGAAGAAGTTGTAATGAAGCTACTGGAACCCACTGCACAACCCAAACTAAATTTTGCAGAAATTTTTCCACCATTAACATCAAATTAATAAAAACTAATTTGTGAAAATTCAAAATTCTAGCTCTGGTAATTTATGAGTTATTGTGATGACGGACGGACGAACATCCATAGCTGAATTGATTTATTTTTAGATTCTGATTCGATCCATACTCTTGAGTCTATATCTACCAGCCCTTCTTCTTTGCGTCAAAAACGAAATGGCAAATTTAGTATACCCTAGTCATACGAGTATAAAAACTGGCAACAAAATAGAAGATGAGATGAGAAAATTCACTGCTTTTTTTTATTTCGAAATTATTTTCACATTCATAGCACATAACTATGAAGTCAAAAAATTTTATTTTATCATATATATACATACATATATATATATACATACATACTCGTGTATTATAATATAAAATATAAATGTACAAAATATTCTTTTCAAAAAGTACTTTAACATTTTTTTCATTAATCCCAATGCTATTTTAATGTTATTTTTTATTTTTTTTATATATTGTACTTCCCATCTCTGTTTTTTTTATTTTTTTAAATAATCATAAATTAAGTGTCACATATGATATTAAATGTATTTTAGATTATTCGTGTAGTATACCTCACTTGATCCTATAAAATACATGCATACATATACATATAGGTATCTCACAAATATTTAAGTATTCACTTTATCTTATTTTATATTATTGTTATTTAACGGTAACTATTTTATATGCAAAAATTCTAAAACAAATTGTACAACAACTACATATAATAACACTTTAGTACCATCACAATGTATCAAAAAAAAAAAAAAATTAAGTGTCACTTTTAGAAAAAAAATATCAAATGTCATCTAAAATAATTTTTAATATAAAATTGAAACTGGGAAATTTTTTTTCAAAAACAAAAAAAATGCATAGATATATGCATTTTTATATGTAAATACATATATATACATATACATACGATAAATGATAAAATTTTATAGAAGGTTTCAAATCATATGTATATGTATTCCCATATGATCATCGTATTCAATTTTATTTCTTCACTTATCACTTTCTATTATACATTTTTTTTAGCATGTGCCATCTCTGTTTGTTTTTTTATGGTTTGTGTCTTCTCTGTTTTGCTTTTATTGTTGTTGTTTTTTTTATAACTGTCTTAGACTTTTTTTTTTTTTGGAATATTTACTGCCATTAAAATATATGGATGTAAATACATAATATATATATATATATATATATATATATATATATATATGTATATATAAATATTAAATAAACATGTATCGTTACCTGTCAAAATTTCCATAAATCACGTGTGCATATTTTATATATATAATATATATTGTATATGTATATGTGATACTTATTTTGAAATATGTCAAAAATTACGATTCGCTCACTGAATTCATTTATGAAATATCTACTGAACAATTTACAGAGTGAACTAATGTATATATATATATATATATATATTTGTAAATATTACGAGTATATACATATATATATTATGATTATATTATAAATTTAGAATGTGTTTAGAAAATATGTGTTTTTAGCTTAAAGTACAGATAAGCATAGAAGTACAAGAATATTGAACATCATATTATATACATATATGCGTTAAAACTTAAAGTGAAGTGAAATCACTAAAATTTCTATGTGAGAGGAAATGGAAAAGATGTATGTAGGCTACATACAAGAGTAATGATAAAATTCATTTCGTGACATTTTTTAAAACAATTTATATGTGTGAGAACAATTTATGAATGTGAGAACTAAAAATAGACAGTGGACAGAGAAGTACAAAGAGAATAAAATATTGTTTCTTTTAATATGTACTGCAGGTTATACAGTTATGTTTCTTGAGGATAACGGGTTTTCCTTGAAGAATTAATGTAAGTTACTTTGGAGTGTTAAATTAAAATTTATTATTGATTTTTATTTGTTAGGCAGTTGATTCCTTTGATTTAAAAAACCTTTTAAAGTTTAAATACATTTCGAGGAGTAAGTAATTAACCTTATGTTACAAAACAGTTTTTAAAACGATTCAATAAGTGGTTGGAATGCAATGGGTTAAGAGTACTCATAGTACAAAACTATGATTTTGGTGTTTTATTTAATCAAAGGCGTTTTATTTGATCAAAGCCACTCTCTACATAACCAACTACATATAAGAAAACAGTTTTTAACGAAACATCAGGACGAAAGGGGTTAATAAATTCTTAATTTGTTAATATGATCCACTATAATATCAAGAATAAACTCTTATACAAAATTTGAAGTGAATCTCTCCAAAATTTTCGCAGGTGAATTAAACAAACAAATGAAGTTTTATTAGTAAAAAATCCTCACTTATAAAAAAATAAATTATTTGATTAGTGATATCTGATAAGTGTTGCTGCACTAGTGATCAGAACTCTACTTTTGTTTTTCATAATAAAACATAAAATAACTCCTAGGCAAAAGTTCTTCTGTACCTTAAAAAAACATTCCATCGTAAATTGAACAAACAAAAGCTTAAAAAAATTTTTCCCATAAAATTTAAACTTGGGAAAAAAAAATAAGTGTAAAAAAACAAAAACAAACACAAAAGCCAAAAAATAGTGTAATCAAAACTATTTATAATAAGTTTTCATAAGCCCAGTAGTAATGCATTGATTTATACTTGAAATCAATTTTTCTAGCACACTTTTTCACACACAATCTACAGCAAAATATAATGGGGTTTATTTTGTTTACAATAATAATAAACAAAAACAAAAACAAAAACAAATCTTTTCATCAATCCTTGCGTTATCCTTGCCATTTTTAATATAAACATGGTAAGGACTACGGAACGAAATAAACCAACAAAAATAAAAGATAAACAAATCCTGCTTTTATTTTAGTTTCCAGATATCCTTTTTTCAAAAATTTTTACTATACAAACATATATATTATATATATATACATTTTGGTTGTCTATCTAGTAGATAACCTTTGGAATATATACATATATAATATATAATAGTATATATATTAAAAACATATACATATATAATACACTATATATGTATATAGAGTAGTGAAATGCTATAATCAATTTGTATTGTAACAAAAAGGACGTGCAAGGACTTTTACAAAATTTATATAATATATATATATATATATATATAATAAGGGCAAGGAAATTGGTGGGGATGAAACTGAAAAAATATATAGAATGATGTATTTCATTTTAAATTTTTGGATAGAAAAAGAAAAATTAAAAAAAAAAAAAAAAAAAAAATTATTGTGACTGATGATGATATGAAATGTTATTAAAAGTTGATTAATGAGATCCTGCTAAAGGCTGGATTTATATGTACAAAATAGATTTACAATATCTAGGGTTTTTGGTGCGTTAGTGCGTGTGTGTTTCAAATTTATAAATACATATATATATACTTATACTATAAAGTCTTAAAGTAAATGCAATGCATATTCAATTTTCGGTTTTTTTTTTATCTAATCAATTATTAGCAGGAGTTCCTAAAAAATTGATTGAAAAATTCAAGAAACCATGAAATTAATAGAAAATTAATGAATTATACTGTAAAGGATAAAAACTTCAACGTTTTTAGAAAATTTTGTATCGATTGCAATTATTAAGAGGTTTTCATTTTTTTTTTTTAATTAAATTTTAATCATCAATGGTTTTACATCAGGTCCTTTAAATTTTTAAATCAGAAAATACTTATTTTAAAGGGAATTTTTTACCAAAGGTTCTCAAGTCATTGGAAACTTCCCCTCGTAACTAAAATAAGGGAAGGAGTAACTAACCTGCTTGTGCAGTATAATGGCTGCCGATTAAAATTAGACATAAATTTCCTTCAAGGGTTGAATGGAAACCAAGAAGGAATAAGATGATTTGAAGAGTATTCATAAGTATTGGGAAATACTTAGTAGCTGTATTTAGAACAGATTGGCACCTATTATATTTTGGAGGACACTCAAATAACATCTTAAGGATATTAAGTTTCTTGTTGCTTTTAATAAATTCCAGAGCCTGAGAAATTAGATAGGGCTCTTTTTAACCCGACTAAATTAGGCTTTCAGCAGTGATATAAAGTGATTTTATGAAAGATAATATTAAATTTTTAAAAAAAGATTTTGAGATTTAAAGATTTTAAATTAAAATACATATTCTTCTTTTTTATATTCTTCCATTAATTTTCACATAAGTTTTATTATTTAAGTTTTTCTCAGAAATGTCCTTGATATGCCATTTACAAGAAATTAAATTGAAAAAATAAATTTTGTTATTAATGGAAAAACTTTAATTTTAAAGCATATAATTATATAGACTTTGAAAAAGAATATATGTAATCATCCCAAAGGAGTTTGGGAAGCTGAATAGGGGTTTGTTTTAAAATTAACTTAAAGAAATTTTTTTTTTCTAAATTTGTAATTTTGGTTGGGGTTTTCCCTCCACTTTTCTGCAAATTTTAATCTCCTTGTATTATCTACACAAATTAATATAGACACAATATATTCATATAAATAAACCGTTAGTTACCGTTATTTTTGTGGTTTATACCGTTTTTTTTTTAAATTTATAATTAGAGATACATAATATAATGTACAATGTGGAGGATGGATGATGGAGGATTAAAATAAGCACCTAACTGCGTATACATTATCTCATATAAACTCAATTTTAAAATAAATAATACAAAAGAAAAGTAAATTGCCTTCATAATAGATTAATGATGATAATTTCATTAGGGCGCCCTTTCTGTTGTTTCTATTGTATTTTTGGTTTTATCATTTTATTTGAGTTCTGTTTTTTTTTAAATGTAATTAACAATTAATGTCACATAGGATATAAAAAAAAAAAAACAAAATATGACGTACACACCCATATAAAATCTTCCTTTTTTGTATATATGTATGTATGTAGGAAAAAAATAATCTAAATCTTAATTGTGTGACATAATTAGATAAAATAACTTTAACATATATATAATATATAACCTTAAAGTAGTTTTTCATTATTTTCTTAATTTTCATTGATTGATGATTATGATAATGATGATGAAAATTATAATTGATAACTGATTTAGAAGAGTTAAAAGTAAAACAAAAACAATAGATTAAATCCGGTTAGGTTTTCCTTAAGATATTATGGCACAAAAAAATATATAATGAATAATATAATTAGATATATTCATTTATATAATAATGAAATTTTTTTTATAATTTCATTGTTGTTGGAATGGAATTCAGGTGGAGGGTGGGGGATATAATAACCATAAGATTTATATGAGCTGGAAATAAGATATCAGTACTATTCAAAATTTATTATTTAATTAATGGAATACAATAGAAATGTTTATTTATAGTAATAGGTAGTGCCAGATTAGCTGAAGACGAGAAGATGATTGGGATAACGATCGCACCCAAATGTTTTTTCTTAAGTTCGGGGCTGCAATTCTGTTATTTGGAAAGAAGTTTTTATAGTTTGGTGTAAAGAAGAGTAAATGCCCATTTTTAACAATAAATTTTGAAATTTTTATCTTCAGTGCGCCTAATTGTGAGATTTAAATTTCCAGTGCGCAAATCGATAATAATTGTTAATTACCTAAATTTGAGATTGCCATATCTTCAGTGCGCCTATACATGAGATTTCTTTATCTTCATTGCGCCTAAATAAGATATTTAAATCTTCAGTGCGCAAAATAGATGGAATTTGTTAACTACTTATTTTTGAGATTTTTATATCTTCAGTGGCCTGAATATGAAATTTCTATATCTGTAGTGCGCCTTAATATGAAATATGAATGTCCAGAGCGCCTTCAGTTATTTAGAAGTATTAATATAATAGTTTTGTTAATATATTATCTTAAGTTATGATCTTTAATTAAAATCAAGCCAATGAATTTTAAATCCAGCAAAATTAATTACATATTCTTATCACTGGTTTATATTGTGATACCTTTTTTTTCTTATTGAGTCTTTTATACAAATTTTGTAATATAAAACTAATTAAGGGATAAGAGAATATCTATTGAATAAAAAAAACAATAGTGTTATTTTGTAATTAGATTTGGGATTTTTTTTTGACTTGTGCTGTTGTTTTCTGTGTGTAAAAAAAATAAAAAATTAGAAATTAATAGTGTTTTTATATTCTGGAATAAACGTTACCAAGGGTAAAAAAAAAAACAAAGAAAATTATTTCATTCTGTAGTAAATTGTGTCACATGTCACATAAGTATATTAAAAATCATTAAAAAAACCTTATATTAAAACTCTTTTCATTTATTCTACATATTGATTGATATATAAATGTATTTAGAATAAGTTATAATAATTTAACAGGGTGTTTACATCTTTAAGAGTTGATTATGACAAAATTTAGATCATAGTTATTTTGCACTGCTTTCTAGATCGATCGTATACTGAGTCCTAGATTTTAGTCTTACTTTTGTAGTCCCAAAGTTTACGAAAACAATTTAAATTAAAAAAATTCCAAACTTTTGCAATAATTACAAAATTTTAAAGAATCCAGCTCTAAATTAACAATGCTTGAAAACTTGATTAGGAAAATGTTTTATATTATATAGCAAATGGATCTGGGAAAGTGAGCAGATCAGGTGGTGCTTCAACAAGTTTTAGAAATTCGAATTAATGATTGGAAGTCAAAGAAGGTCCTTCCATCACATGCTACAGTTTAAGAAATAAAGTATTCTCCTGCAAATGAACAATCAGGAGTTCCACTGAGGAAAAATGCCTTGGACATTGTTAATCAATTTGATTTAAGTTCCTAATTTGAAGTTCAGCGTGTACCTATACAAATCCTTCGTCGAATTAGTCAATTTTTTCCAAATTTTACTTTAATCCCTGCTATATCCCCAGATTTTATAATCTTTTCAACATTTAGACTGGAAGGACACATTGTCCTTTTTATGTGACATATTGTATTATTATTATTTGATTAATAAAACTGAAAAAAGATGCTTCTACGAGTATTTAACCGTCTACAGTTTTGTTTGTATAAACCAAAATAACTTATCAAAGGGTATTTTTATAGTCTTTAAGTTTATAATTCATAAAGAAAATACAAAAAAAAAACAACAATAAGAATACAAAAGAAAATCAAATAAAAAATAAAATAAAGGACCTTATCATTATTTCTATTATTATTATTAACACGTGCATGGTTTTCATTATTTTTTTTTTTTGCTTTTTCTTTTAATAGAAAATTCATTTAGTTTTTGTGATATTCTATCTCTGATAAATTGAATATTAAAATCATTGGAAAAAAATCAAATTTTCCTCTACCACGCCCATCACCTTCTTTCATTTTTGTTCTCATTTTAAGTTATTGATAACTTAACAATATACACATTGTTTAGTAGTTAAAAATGAGAAGAGAATAAACATTAGTGTAATTGTTATTTGAAATTAATGATAAATAAAAATAAATTCTATTAAATATAATTCATAGGTTTTTTTTTAAGACTTATTTAAATTCTATAAAAAAAATATATTCTATTTAATTTAAATTGTGTAGAAAATAAAATTAATAATAATTGATTTAGTGGAAACTGATTTTTTTTCTATTGATAATAAACACATTAAAATAAACAGGAATTAAATCATTAATCTCAAATTAATTATAAAAAAAAAAATCGAAAATGAATATATTGGTAGAAAATACGAAGTCTGTAAGTTTTGTGTGTATGTATCAGTGAGAATTTTTTTTTTTTTTTTTTTTTATTTAAACTTTATTTTACTCTTTTTTTAAAATTCTTAAATTATCTTAGCTTATAAAAGTTTAGAAAAATAGCTTATTTTATATAATTCGATTAACATTTAAACTTAACCTATTGTTTTTATTGTTAATTTTATTAATTATTTTATTCCTAAATATCTAAGTAGTATTGCCATTTGACAATTTTTTTAATAATCTTTTTTGGAAAATTCAGAGTATTAAAACCAAATTTCTGCTTTTTTTTTTTTTTTAATATAAAAACTTAGCCTAGCTTAATCTAACTTAAAATACTTAACCTAGCTAAAAATTAATTGTGTCTATGACTTAATGCTAATTAATTGGAGTTATCTAGCCACCAATGGTTTTTGTTTACTAATTTGTCTTTTTCTGGTATAGACATATCATATTTTAAATTTACTCCGTTAATATTGCCCGGATGAAAATCTATAACCTTGCATGTAGCCCTTCTATTATAGTGATATAACAGAGGGACATGGTTTTGGTTTTGGATGTAACCTTTTTGATCTAAAAAGATGAAATGCTCAGGGGCAATGAAACCTGTGAGCAAAGTCTTTTTAATGTACTCCTCATTGTGGTAGAATATATGAGATATTAAACCATTTTCTGGAGTATTTTGTGCTCTATCATAGTGATTTCGAACTAGTTTTATTATAAAATTATCGATTCTTATGATTTGGGCTTCCTTGTACAAATATTTGTTTGAATAGTAATATTTGTAGTCGGAATCGGGCTTTCTATTAATATTAGTACATACTCTTAAGCACTTTCTTTCAAATTTACGTAATGTTTCCATTAAACTTGCACTAATGTTGTACCATATTGGTGCACCATATACAAGAGTTGGCCTGATTAGTGTTTGATAACAAATTATTTTAACTCTTTTACTAATGTTTTTATTGTAAAACAGTTTTTTGGCTGCCATAAAGGCTTTGTTACTATTTGATATATTATGCTTTGTGTGATTAATATAATGTAAATTTCTATGTAATTGGACTCCCAAATATTTAACTACTTTTTTATTTGTTAATAGAGATCGATCTGGTGATCTTATTGAAAATGTTTTCCAATTTTTTCTTATATTATCACTGGTTTTATCTACGGTGTTTCGGAATAGTATCGTTTCACATTTATTATAGTTTATTTTAAGTTTCCAAACTTTAGCATAATCAACTATAATATTAAACATTTTTTGAACTTTAGTTTTGATTTGCTCGACGGTCTTATTTGCATCGTATATAATAATGTCATCTGCAAAAGCTATTGAAAAATTATTACCCTTTATCTGTTCTAGTAATTTAAGTAATTCAGCGATATAAATTGAAAATAGAATTGGGGCATTTACGGTGCCTTGTAAAAGTCCATTTTCTACTCTAAAAATTTTCTCTGACCGACTATTTCTGTTATAAATAAAAAATTCATTTTCATATGTCATATTCATTATAATTGTAATTAAGTTTTTTGGAAATTTATATTTCAAGAGCTTGTAAGTTAGGCCATCTAACCATACAGTGTTAAATGCTTTTTCCAAATCTACCAGGCAAGCACCAACGCCATAGTTTTTATTAATGTACCAGCAGATGTCAGAAGTTAGTTTTGTGATTGCATGGATTGTTCCATGTTTATGTCTAAACCCGAACTGGTTCTCTGGTATAAGTTCTTTATTAACTGAAAACTCTATTATTTTATCATTTATGAGTGTTTCAAACACTTTCCCTATATTTGGCGTTAAGCTAATTGGTCTGTAGTTAGCTGGGTTTGTTGGATCTTTTCCTGGCTTTTTAAAAACTAATATTTTGGCCTTTTTCCATATTGTAGGGAAATAAGCGTGATTTAGACAATTATTAAATAATATGACGTATTTTGATATGATTTTCGAACTTAAATTTTTTAAAACTATATTTGGAATCTGATCGACACCGTACGATGTTTTATTTTTGAGTAATGTGAATTTTTGACTTAATGTGTTAAAATTGCAGAAATTGTTGTTATTTGTGTTAATATTGGAAGATCTATTGTTATTGTTAAAATTTACTTGGGTTATTTTGTTAAGCCTGTTATTTTTATTATATTCTTTAAACAGATGAACTTTATTTATAATATGTAAGTGAAAATTATTGTATTGGCTTATGTCTGTTTTGCGAGTTTTTTCAACGTAAGATCCTAAAACATTATAGATATCCTTTGGTTCTTTTATTATATATTTGTTATCGAGACTAGTGTTTAGTTTGGAGATATCTACGTTATTTTGTATAAGCAGGTTCGAATCTTGGGGATCTATATATATATATTTTATGTTACTATTATTTTTTGCTCTAAATAATTTATTTATTTCTGGGAACATATTTCTATTTTGAGGTTTTATTTTTTTTAATCTGTTTTGCCAGTAATTGTTAATTTCTATATTTATTTGTTGTTTTATTAAAGTTTTTATGTTGTTTAATAGACTTTTGAGTATTCGGATTTCTTGGGTAGTAAAATCGAGCCGTTGTTTGTATATTCTATGCATGTCGTTCATTAATGAAGTTTTTTTTTTTAATAAGAATTTTAGTTTATTTGAATAAAATTTTTTAACGGTGTTTTTTGTGTTATTGATTTTTGGTACTGTTTCATTTATGGTATTTGTAATTACTTGATTTAATTTTAAAAGGTGGATATCTATTTCATCTATATTTAAGTTACGATTGTCTATTATTTTAGTGCTATTCCTATACTCTATATCTAAATTTTTATCTAATTTTTTTTTAAATTTATTCCAATTAGTTTCGTTAAAATTATATCTAAAGTTATCTGCTAGCTCCTGGTTTAAAAGTTCTTGTTTTTTTATAACAAATGGAAATAATATAGCTTTATGATCGCTATCGTATGGAAGAGTACAAAGTTTATTTTGGTTGTTGCTGTATTTGATATTAATTCTCACATCAGACAGAATAAGATCGATGTAAGAATTTGCACGTGGAAGTGTTGGTGAATCTGTGACATTTAATTTACATTTATATAATATTCTATTTCTTTCTAACCATTTATAAAGCTTTATTCCTCTATTATTATTATTCGAATTGTGCCATGTTTGATGTTTCGCGTTGAAATCACCAGTAATAATATAAAAATTGTTTGGATTTTTTAAATCTAAAATATAAAAAAGTTTTTCAAATTCTTCAATAAATTTATAACTACTATGATTTGAAGCATAAACCGACAGAATGTACAATTTATAATTATTTTTTAATTTTATTTCTATAATACATGGTTCAATGCATATAAAATTATTAAAAGTATTATTTTTAACTATATCAAATTTTATTTTTTTATTAATACATATGGCAACACCGCCACCATCTGGTAACCAATTTCGGTCTTTTCTTATTATATTATAATTGTCAAAAGACATGTGGTTATTTTTTTTTAATTTTGTTTCGGACAAGCATAATATATCAGGTTTATTGTTATCAATAAAGTGCATAAGAGAGAGCTTTTTATCGATAGAAATGAGAGAATTTACATTTACACTAATTAATTTTAAATCTATGTAATTGTTGTTGGAGTGAGTAATTATGAATTATTGTGTGTGATGTATATTTAATATTTCATAAATATGATCTATTTTATCGTTAAATTTTTTTTCTAAATTTTTAATACTATTTCTTATCTCTTCTAAAATTGTATTTTGGTTAGTATTGATTTGGTTAGTATTATTTGGAATTTCATTGAGGTTAGTGCTATTTTTATTGAGGTTAGTATTATTATTTTTATTTTTATTTAAATTTCTTACTACATTAGAGTACGTCATATTTGGATTTACTTTAATGGAAGGTATATGTTTATCTGCTATTTTTTCTTTTAGTTGTTTTTGAAGCTCTTCTCGTTTTTTAATTCGTTGCTGATGCTCTTGGCAGCCTTTAAAAGATGCTGGATGTCCATTGGTTTTGCAAAGTATACAAAACAGCCGTTCTTTAGGATCTTCCTTCTTAATTTCGCATTCACCTGGAGTATGGTTTTTACCACATTTCACACATCGGAAGTCCATGTTACAATTTGCTGCCGAGTGTGAAAAACGTTGGCATCTAGTGCATTGAAGTTCTTGTGTTTTGTGTAAATTTTCCCATTTAATTATATGATGATCCAGTGCTCTAATTTTCATTATTTCATTCACAGAACTATTTGGTTTAGCTTGTACAATGTAATGAGGTAATGTTATATTGTTATTTATTGAGTATTTTGTGGTGAGTCGTGTTACCTTTTCAAATTGAATATTTTCGTTTTCATTCATTTTTAGACTTTCTAGTATTTCTTCGCAAGTGTATCTACTGTTTAGCCCTTTCATTACCAAGGTAATTTTTTTTTCACTTTTGGGTGTGTATGTGTAATAATTTGTATTTGTTTTTTTTAGCAGCTCGCAAATACGGGAATAGTCGTTTAAACAGTTTGTATAGATAACAATGTGCATTTCATTTATATCTTTTATGAGAAAATTAATTATTTTTAGGTTATTTTTGATCGTGTTTTTTAGTATGTTGGAATCTGTTTTGAACACGCTAATTGGCGGCATTTGGAATTTTTTATAATTTCTATCCATATTATTTTTAGAATTATTTTTATTTATATTTTCTTCATTTTTTTTTTCTATATTATTTTTTATTTCAGCATTAACTTTTGTGAGTTTTATGACATTCACCTCATCGTCATTAGCATTTTCATTACTTGATTCATCACTACTACTGTCTGTTTCATCAGCTATATCCATCAATAGCTCAAATTGATTTTGATTGGTGCTCGTTCCTTCATCAGCATTATTTTTTTGTTTTAGCCGGTTTAATTCTGTTTTCAATTTTGCAATAATTAATTTTAATTCGCGGTTTGTTTTTTCGCGCTTTTCTTTTTTCATTTTCTGTATCGGTTTATTTAATATTTCATTCACTTTAGAGTTTATTGATTCTTTTAACTTATTTGTGCTTAAATTATTTTCACTTAACACATTCGCCTCCATAATTAAGATCCCTTTTAGGGAATCTAATTAAGAAGTGAACTACCGATTACAGATTATTTAAATTTTTTTTTGTTTTGTTTTCGAATTGTTTTTAAATAAATTTTAATATTTTTTTTTTATTATTTTTGTATATAGTTTTTGAAAATTTTTTATATATAATTTTTATTTATATTTTAGTTACAGGAATAGACGTCCTTTCTCATTCGCATACCGAGTCGAACTCCGTATCAGTGAGAAAAAATGAAAGAATTGTGATTTTTTAAACATTTTATTCTAAAGTTAAAATTATTTCCCCTGAAAGTATGCACTTATTCTAAGGAAGCCAGATTCATTTCATCGAACTTCAGATAACTTTCAAAAGTTTAAAATAAGATATTTTAAACTTCCAAAAATTCATTTTCAATCCATGTTATCAGAAATTATTATAGATTTTTTAAACATTTTATTCTAAAGTTAAAATTATTTCCCCTAAAAGTATGCAATTTTTTAAATATTACAAATAAAGTGTATTCTGGATGATTTTGAAGGATATGAAGGAATTTAAAAAAAAGTTTGTTATAAAAAAAGTGGAGAAGAAGTTAAATATATAGAAATTATGAAAAAAAAATCTAAAAATAAATTACATTAACATGTAATAATTTCCGTTTCTTCTTATAGAGAAAGTACTTAATGGATTTGGGGTTCTCGTAAAGTTGACATAAATACAGATTTAACTTCTTTAGTCCTCTCTCAGGATTTCTCACTGCTAGCGCTCTTATCCTATCTTTCAGTATCAAGCTAAATCCCCTTATTTTTTGATTGCCCTCTTGCTGGGCGCCTTGTATTAAATGGAAATTTTAGCTAAAGTTGTTAATTTCCTTTGTTAAAAATTTTTTTTTGATATGATCTAAGGTCTGAAAACCCTAAACAAATTTTTTAAATATATAGTTAAAGTTAACAATTGAGTCCTCAGGTTAGTGTTTATTTCCTTTTAAATAAATGGAGTAACAGCTAAGACAAATTTAATCACAACCAAATATAGCATTTTGGAGTATTTTAATCTAAAGCCGTTTTAGTGAATACACTCATTGACTACTTCCGTGCAGTACAGAATTTTTATTAAAATATCTTAAACTTACCTCACGTGTATATAAAAGTTGGCACTGATTTTAATAAAAGGTCATATCTGCAAAAAATGAAATACAAAAGAAAAATTTAATGAAAAAAGTTTTTTCGTGGTTTTTTGTTTTATTTTTCCTACATTTTCCTATATTGTTTTTCATGAAAAATATTAAATTTTTTGAATTGAAATTTCCTTAATAAAAAAAAAAACAAAAAAATATAATAAAATTTTATATCATTTTTTTTTTCCCTTTCAAAATTCATCCTATACATTTTAAAAATAAATTAAATATTGATTTTATGTAAACCACAGTTGAAACAGGAAAATAGGAAAAAGAAAAACATTCCGTAATTTTTCTTTTCTAGACGATTTCTAGGAACATTTCAAGTTTAACGTACATTTGTTAGAGTTAGACAAATATACAATTAAGATCCTGTAGGGCTTTTTTAGAATAAATAAATAATCAAAGTAAGAATAAATAATAATCATAAATTTATTTACATTTTTGTTTTTATGTATAATTAAAGAATTGTAATAAAATTAAAATTAAATTTTGCATTAAAAAAGTTCTTATGATTTTTCATGTAACATAATTTAAATTGAAAAAAAGTAACGTCTTATTCTTAATTGGCGATTTTACAGTCAAAGCAACCTTTACTCGAGAAGAAATCAGATAAAAACAATATAACATAACATTATTTTTGAGATTTTATTCGCAATTTTAATATATCTGTCTCTTTCTCACTTTTTCTGCAACAAAAAATATAAATATCCTTCAAAATAACTCAAAAAGATTATATTCAAAAAATTGCATACTTTTAGGAGAAAATTGTTTGTAAAATAGTATGACAATGCTAGGAATCTCTTTCTATAACCGCACCAACAATTTTGCACTGTGAAATTTTATTTTAACCTGAAGAAAATAATTTTGTGCTAAATTTCTGTTCTGTGTCTCATATAAGTGTTCCCCCATTCTCACTTAGAATAAGGCTATGTAAATTTAAGATTTCAGGACCAAACATCTTCGACGAAATCAGCAAATCCTTTAATTTTAATGTAAAATACTTCTTCTAAGGAAGCCAGATTTATTTCATCGAACTTCAGATAACTTTCAAAAGTTTAAAATTAGATATTTTAAAGTTCCAAAAATTCATTTTCAATACCATGTTATCATAATATTATTATATAATTTTTAATTATAAATTATAATATTTAAATTGCATTTTCAGTATCAATGATTATATAAATATTTTATTAAATGCAATATTTGCAATATTTTTGTAATACTAATAAATATTTAATTAACTTCACTTTAATAAATAAATATTTATAAAATACATAAAAATATATAATTTAAAATTATAGTGTTAAATCAAAAGATATATTTGTTATTTATTTATATTTTACAAATTATAAAATTGTCATATAGTAAACATTTAAAGCATTTAATTTGTTTGGGTTTTTGATTTCTGAATAAATAAACAACAAAAAGACATTTATTGAAAATTGTTAATTCATGTTCAAACAAATTATTTATATTTTTTTAAAATGTATATATTTATATATCTACGATAGAAGAATTATAAGTTTTAATAATATATTATTATTTAATTTTTAAATTCAAATGTGTCATATATAATGTCGGAATTCTGTAAATCCAATGGGCTTTGAGCCCATGTTTAATGAAATTTCTAAAGAGAGTTCGATATAACGGTACCCTATTTCCTTACTTTAATTTCTAATTTCCGAAATTTTTACTTAGTAACTTTATATTGCCCTAAATGAAGCGCAGAAGCTTCGAGTGACAGGAGATGTTTTAGAATATTTGAGCTGGTGCATTTCAAACTTCATTAAATTGCCTTGACAAAATCTAAAATAATCCCTTCCACATATTTGATGATCTCGCAGTTCAAGCATTTATTATTTCTTTTAGCATTCTTTAGCAAGAGGATTATATTAGGAGGATTATATTAGATTATGTCAGGAAGATAGTAAAAAGGACTAGATGGAGGTTTTAAGTGCTCATTGAGTGCTCAAAATTACGCCTTACAAATAGTTGACGATTGCAGAAGTAAAGCAACCTTTAATCATTCGACGGAATATCAAAATGCTATTTGAAGGATTCTATCAGGAGTAATACAGAGAGGTCAGGGACAAGTTCTAAAGTGATAATTGGTAAATTGTGTAACTCATTAATTGTGAGACCCACTTAAATGGGGAACATACTTCTAATATAATGTTCTCTCCTCTGATAGAAGAGTTGAATTGTACAATTAAAAATCAATTTAAAAGAACCTGCTCAGGTACATCTTCAATTAACCTTTCATCTTGCTTCATAGTTACATCTTATTTTTCAAATTATCCCATCAGATTTTCCAAATCTTCTTTTCCTAATTCAAACCTACGGTAATTTAGCTTAAGAGAATTTCCTCTTTAGAATTTTAATTTTTTCTGAAGTCGAGGACCGGATTATGTTGTTACATCTTGTTTCTAAATCCTCTCATCAAACTCATCCTAAAACCTCTTCTACTAATTCAAACCTGTAATAACTTTGAATATCCTTTCTGAAGTTGAGGTGGTGTGTTAAAGGATAGTCAGGAATTATTTAACAATTTTGTGAATTCGGGAAGAGAACAGACATTGTTACATCCTACTTCCGAGATCCTCTCATCAACTTTTGAAAATCTCTGTCATATCCGGAAATATACAGCAACTTTCCATAAAAGAGTCCTTTCTGGTATTGAGGTCAGGTTAAAAGGCAGTCAGGATTTTGCAATAATTAAGAAATTTATTCTGGACTGTTCTTAATAAAATAAAATTTCAAAAGACTCATTAAACTTTTGATCCTTCCTTAGTTCTTGTTATCTGATATTGTAAATTTTGTTAATTTTGTGAAACAATAAAGATAATTTGGAAAATATATATATCTATATATATATATATACATATAATTTATATTTTATAATACTTTAAAGTTTAAATGATAACAATTGTTTTAAATTTAAAATTTGAACTTTTTGTTATGAAATGTATATGTGTATAATGGTTATGTATGGTGTTAAAGTAAAACCAAAAAATAAAATAAAAACAAATACATATATAAACAATAATGTAATATTACTACAAAATAGGATTTCATATGAAAATTTATATTATTGGTTTTTTGGTTCCCAGATTAAAAAAAAAAATTGAAATTTTTGATATTTCATTTGTTTTAAATACAATCAATGCATTTTGGGGTTTTTTTTTAAATCTATCTGATAGATAAAATAAGTGAAATATACAAATGCATATTATTAGAAATTATTATTGTGGAATTAGGCATTTGTTTTAAATTACAAAAAAAAAAAATTTAAATATCTGAAAGATATTTAAAAAAAATAAATTAAATTATCTGATATATAGATTGTATCAATTTAATAGATGTAATACCCTACATCTCAAATAGGTATAGAGGTATATTCACTTTGGTGCGATAATTGTAACCTCGAAAGGACGCAAGGTAGATATAAAATTATGTATATATTTTTGCGCAGTAACACCTCCTGGGGTAATGGGCGAAATAAGATCATAGGTTCGGATCCTAGAAATTTTTGATGGAACCAAGACTAAACGAGTATATCTCCAAAACTAATTAACAAAGATCCTATAAATTTGGTCCAAAAATGTTCCTTCTTTTTTTTTGTTTATGTTCCTGAAATATGGATTCAGAGATCCGACGTTTGACAACCACTGGGATGATTAATTAGTTTCAATAAAAATAAAAAGCTCATCAACTTATAACGAATCAAAGTATAATTTTAAATAGAGATCGGGGAATCTACAGACACCTACTCTGAAAAATAAAATATCACGTCAAAATTTGGCTAAAGACTTGAGGAAACTTTAGAACACTGAAGTAGATAACCGCTTCTTATTAGGAGGTTCCTTGAATAAGTCCATATTATAATAAGTCCATCTATTTAATAAAAGGAAGGATTCCCAAATATAAGTAATTGAAAGGCCTGATAATCTGAGTCTAAAAGTCTTAAATATTCAAACAGCAAAAACTCTGATTCAGAACTTGAGGAAATTTTCGAGTTTTGTTGCTCAAAATGACCCCAAGTAGTTTTGTAAAGAGTTATGTAATTGGATGAAATTTATACCAAAATAGTCAGTAATTTAAATACTATAAAGTTTCTTCGATTTTCTGCTCAACTTATTTAATCGAATATGAACTCTATATTATTTGAAGTTTTAAGATGGATTTTAAACATGCTTTATAAGAAGATAAGTTAATCGCAGAATATTTGGTTTATTAAATATCAGGTCAAAAATGTAGTACAGAAATGTAGGGAATTTTAGTACATTGGAATAGAAAACTGTATTTAAGAAAAATTACTTGAATATTTTGTAATAACTCCACCTACTCAAATGAAGACGAATTTTAAACTGAGGGAAAAGCATTTTAAAGGTCTCGAAAAAAGTTTGAATAAAATATTATACCTAAATTTTAGAGGCTATTTTGTGGAAGCAGTCTTCCCAAATGTAAGATGGCAAAGATCTCCAAATATCAGACTACAAAAAAATATTAAAAAGAACTCTCATTCCAAAATCTATTCATATTTCTAAAAATTAAAGTGAAATGCAGTATCACAAAAAATGTATATGTATATTTTTATTAAATAAATGGAATGGAATTTATGTAACGATTTACATGAAAATTTGTCATTTTTTTACTTATTCGGAAAATTTTTTTTTAAGAAAAAATTGTGGGAGAAAAAAAAAGTATCTTAAAAATTATTTTTAAAAGATTTATTCATTCCTTACTTTATTTTTTTAAAGTACTTATCAAGAAAATATATTTCCAATCAATTTGTAATCTATACTTAAATAATATATTACAAAATAAAAAAATCAAAAAAATTAAATTCAAATGCAGAATTTAAGATTATAAAAAAGTTATATATATATTTATATAATATATATATATATAATTTTTAAACTGAAAATATATTTTCATTGGAATTTTTCGTTTTTCCATGATTATAACATTAAAGCGATCTTTCATCTTTAATATTAAAAAATATAAATTTTTTTTTTTATTTTTTATTTTGGAAAATTTATGATTCGTTACTTTTTTTTTTTTATTTCTGTCTCATTTCTTCTCTTCTCTTCTCATATTATTATTATTTGTATATATATTTATTTATTTTCCATTTCACAATTTTTTTTTTATTATTTTTATGCTCTTTTGTATCACTTTAATAACTTTCAAGTGTAAATTTACACCTTTATAAGAATATAAAAAAACAAAAATGTGTATAAAACGATGAACGAAGTTAATATATATATATATATATATATATATAGAAAAGAAAGAATGAAAAGAAAAGTAAAACGAGTGTGTACGAGTATACCATAACAACGGAGAAGAATTAAAGTGGAAAATGGAAGAAAAAAACGAAACAAAGTAGTGTGTAAAATCAAGGATTTTCAAAGGAAGTTAATTTTGTAATATTTTCAAATTTATGTGAAAAAATTTCTGGTAATTTTAAGGAATTTGCAAAAAAACAATTCTGACTTTTTCCATTTCCCTGACTTTCTTAAACGCAGCTCCAATTTCTTAAAAATTTCATATGTAATGTCCAAATCTCAACTGTAAGTGTTTTTTCAAAGGAATCTATTGAAAATTTAAGGTAAGAACCCAGTTTCTAAAGAAATCCTTTGAAATTAACCAAAAGGATCCAAATATCCTAGTTGTATAAAAATAAAAAATTTCAAATTTTCAATCGTAGTTAGGCCGTAAGAGTTTGCTGTAATGCAAAATATTTCCTAGGATAATTTCAAATAATCCTTGAAAATCTTCGTAGAAATGTCCTTTTTGGAAATTCAGAAAATATTAAGGGTTTTATTTTTTTTTGTCTAATGGAATTAGAATTTTAAAAAATTTGGACTAACATACATCAGCTAGGTCAAAAAAGCTTGAATGTTGAATTATACACTGAAAGAGGGAACTTAACATCATTTTGTCTAGCATTTCCATTTTCTAAAATTTTCATCTGAATTTTTTGAATAGAAAATGGAGTAGAACTTAGATCCTACAGACTTTTCGGTTTTTGACGTATGGAAGTCTAAAGGAGTAAAACCAATTTTTATCTATGATTATATGCTTTACTAAATTTTGAAGATTTTTCAAAATCTGAGTAGATCAAATTTCGTAGATCTTCCCCTTATAATTTTCACAACTTTTTTTTAGGGATTCTAGGAACTGGAGGTATAATATTGATCAAATTTACTTTCGTACACTTCCTAACTTCGGAAGTCTTTTTTTACATTGATATGCTATTAATTCTCTTTATCTTCAAAGTGGGGTAGAAATTTTTAAAAAAAAAATCCCTATTGGTAGGTAAATGGAAGGACGAGTAGACAGTTCTATAAATAATCTGTTTAAAATAAAATTTATATTATTTTTTGAAAAAAATGGTAACAAAATTGAAACAATCTGACAACGCTGAATGAAGCAATAAAATATGAAATGTAATTGAAGGAAAATATAACTTAAAAAAAAACAGAAGGAATAAATTCTAATATTACAGTGTTTAATTTTTGTTTTGTGATGCATTTAATAAAAGAAAGTTGAAAAAAAAAAATGTCAAATGTTAAAATAAATTCTTTAATTTTCTTTCTTTTCTTATTAAATCTTAATGTCTATTATCTTTACCTGTAGTTACCTGGGTTACCTGGTCGTAATATATAATATGAAAAAGACTTTTTAATTTCATATTTCTCAATAATATTTTTATTTTTGAATTAATGTGAATTAATTTTAAAATTTTTATTTAATGTATAAAATTATCCCTCGATTTACGTGGTAGTTATGTTTTTCTAAAAAAAATTATGATAATTTAAAATTAAAAGGAAAAGTAGCTGATACCGGGTATCCTGTCTTAAATAACTTCCAAGAAAGGATAATTTAAAGTAAGAAAAGATGAAATGAAAAATAAGTTGAAGACTTTATTAAAGATTGATTTTAACTTAAAGACCTACTCCAATTATTGGAAAATATTAAAAATTTATATGAACGTCATTAGCTTAAGCCAGACTATGCTTGCCTTAAGTTTTGTTTTGGAATTAATAAGAATGGTGGTTGTCCATTATAAGATATAATAATTAAGAATACCAATCCTGTTAATTTAATAAAAAAATTTTAAATTAACTTTCAAAATGAATTTAAATCAAGGTTTTAATCTATAATAACTAAATCAAAAGAATCATTCATCTGTTATTGATACATAAGCTACATTAGATAAAGACTGTTTAATATGGCAATCATTTAAAGTTGAATCCTTTAGAACGTGAAAATTGGCTTACTTTTCACTTCTCCTTGCTTCTTGAAATGTGTAAAAGTTTCTTATAAAAGATACCAAAAGTATTAGGTATCCATTATAAGCTCACAAATACACATCAATACACAAAAACATAAAAAAATTTTCACCCTGTCAATGAATCGGGTCCATTTATCGTCATATTTCCCAAATTATTCTTCGACAGGTTGATTCCAATTTCTTTAATTTTCCTTCAAACATATATTGCATACTTTTAGGATGATAAATATTTATTAAGCTTTCCATTGTTTTATATCAGTTCTCAGTGACCATTTTAGATATTTCAGAAGCTATTTTTGCTTTTAAATTTTTACTCTAACAATTTTTGCATATGTATTAGTTTTACTTACTACATGAATAAAGGAATTAATGGTTTTATTTTGTTAAATAATACATTATGCACAAAAATTAGGTTAATAGTCAATGGAACCGACTCAAATTAAAATTTCATATTATTATCATATCGCCAAAAAACTTTTTTTTATTTTATCAATTTTTTTCCAATAAAAAAATTGTTATTTTTTTTTAATTTTTTTTTTTTTATAAAAAACGTAATAATGAAAAAATAAATTTTATATCATTCAAATTTTAAAAATAAAATGAAATCAAAAGTGAAAAACAAAAGAATTAGAACATATAAAATTACTTTTTATTTTTATTTTCAGTTCCCACACTCAAAACCACTTTCCCCACCTTCCAACCCTACCAACAAACATTGAATTCTGAAGAACTTTTTACTGTTACTGAAAAAAAATCTTAAGTTCTCCAGTTGCGAGATGGATTCTTCAGATATTTTTAATGGATTTTGAAAAGCTTTCATAGGTATATTTTTTTTTTTCAATTATTTTTGTTTTTTTGTGTAAAAAAAAAAAAAAAAAAAAAAAAAAAAGAGCAAAAAGAACAAAATTTTTTTTTTTTTATTTTCCTTTGAAAGGATAAATATAAGCGAATGATTTTTCATCTTGATTTTAAACAGCTCTTTAGTTTTTCCATATACAAATAAATTGAAAATGAGAAAAATAAAATAAAAAAAACAATTCGTGCCATTTTCAATGTTTTTGTGTTGCCGTGTATATTCAATTTTAACAAGACATTTTCCATAAATATTTTATAAAAATTGTTGCTTTTTTGTTGTTGTTTTTATGAATTTTGTGTGTGGAATTTTTTTTATTAAATACTTGTACAAGTCTTGCATAAAATTTCAATTACTACTCAATCTTTTTTTTTTTTTTTAGTTGAAATCAAAGGGTTTTAGAAAATGTGAGTAAAAGGTTCTGGTATAAATGAATGAATGGTTCACTAGTGAATCGTTTTTCGGAATTGGTGGTGGGCTTTAGTGGTGGGTTGGGGCACATATAAATGAATGACTTATGGTAAACTCTTTTTTTTTAGCATATTAACACATTTTTAAACCAATATATAAAATAAAATGTATAAAAGTTAAAAAGGTCAACAAAAAAAGGGGTAATGGAACGTGTAATAAAATAATATATGTAAATATTAAAGTATTTAAAGTTGTATAAAATTATAAATAAACCATTTATGAAGTTTGAAAATCGAAAAAAAAGGATATTAATGTTTGATGCAGGAGTAACTTTTTAAATATGTAGGAATGGTTTTTAATATAGAGTACCGGTTTCTGAAAGTATTAGTTAAAAAAACTGTGTTTGATATTAAAAACAGTGAATTAATTTTGAATAAAGTGTGTACTGTGGTAGGTGGAAATTGGAGTAGGTCAAAATCAATTAGCATATATTTGATATAATTTTTGTATTAAAAAAAAGTTTTATTCATATATCATATTGATATTTAAATATAGGTTGAAACTGGAGTACGTTAAAATTTAATACTCCAGTTTTTCCGTTGGTAAGTGGATTATTAAAACAGAATCGGCCTTCAAAAAAATTTTTTTTATAAATTTCCCATTCTTCATTTGTAATTTGAATTAAATCACAGAACGGATATAAGTATCAAGTATTTAAATATGAAGGAGGTTTATTCAATTGAATAATTAATTTACCCTATGTTAATTAAGAGGACTCATTCATATTTTCATTTAATTGTTTTTTTTGCATGTGATTGTGGAGTCCTTGAGTTCTATAAATACTGTAAATCATCAAATGTGAATTTTTGAAATGTTAGCTCGTGTATTTAACCATTTTTATTGAATGTATTGTATTATATTTCGTTTATACTAGAGTGTTGATATATATCTGAGTTAAAAAATTTAATTTTGGTCTAAAATATCTCTTTATTGATATTATATTTAAGAATAATGTAACGGTTTTTAATAATTTCAACTATTTAATTGACTTCAAGTTCTATTTCCATTCGTATTTCAAATAATAAAAAAAATCATCCTAAAAGTATGCAAAAATTGTAACTTCATAAAAATTTGAAATAGAAGTTAAATGAATTAATAAAACTAATTAATATCACTTTGTTATTCCGTTTTTAAGGACGGATTTGGAATTACAAGTCTTTAGCATATAAAAGTATTATATTACACAAGTAAAGTCGGCTTTATTTGCCGCTATTCTCTATTAAAATCTTCCTTTATTTGCTCAATTCGGCTTTTAATTACTTAACATGGCATTTAATTTTAATGAATTTAAGAATCTTATTCATATAATTATTTAACTTATTCTAATAGTTTTACATGCGGAACGAATTTACTTTTTTTTTTAAATTAATTTACGTACAAAACCACGTTTTCATTAAATAATAAAATTTTTAAAATTAAATGGTCTACTTAATATTCCTTGCCAGTCATCAAACGTTTATTACCACTTTTGGTGGAATGACAAAGTAATGATTCTTTAATTTATTTCCCAATTACAATAAAAGGTTTATTATAATTAATAAAAAAAAAACTATTTTTTCCTTAAAATTTAATTTCAATTTCATTCTTTTTCAAATTAAATCATTGCTTCGATTTATAATGTAATGAAAATACTTTTATGTCTTCAAGTACAGGAGTGGGTTTAACTGAATACATAGAATCTTTAAAAATCACGAATTTCTTATAAATTATTTATAATTATTGAATAATATAAAACTGAAAAGAGTTTTATATATGTTTCAAATACAAAATGAATATTTTATTGGAATAAGAGGTAATAAATTCATCAAGAAAAGAATTTATTAAACATTTTAATGGTGATTGCTTTTAAATTAGTCAGCTTTGGGTAGTTTGAGGACACACGCTTTTAAGTAGTTACAGATAACCGAATATTGATTGGATATTAACTTTTCATATAGATTTAATTTATTTATCACAGTAGAAAATTTTTCAATTTTCCGGATTGATTTTATATTAAATTTTTTGTGACGTCATATGGATTAATCCAAAAAGTATGCAAAATTTGATTTACTTAATTGTGCACATGTAAAATTGAATTAATATTAAAAGCTTAAAAGACTCATATGAAGAGATGAAGCAGAAGACTGATTTGATGTTAAAAGTAATGAAAGGTCATATAACTTCATCCTAAAAGTATGCAAAATTTCATTTACTTATTTGTGCACATGTATGAATTGAATTGATATTAATTTTCTGAATCTGCTAGGTTCATAGAATTTAATTTCCTGTTTTTTAATTATATTTCATGATTTTATGGCATTAGCACCACTTGATATCACTTAACTATGTCTGAAAGCACTATAGACTGAGTGTATTACTTTAAAATTTGAAAAGTTCTTTTATATTGTCTCGATATCTCTGATAGGAAACTTTACAGTAATGATAAAATTCAAGTTGAAAATAAACGTAGATTTTTCTCTGATATAAATTATCTTTTCAATGTTTACTGTTATCTATATAAAAATGATGAGAATAATTAAATTTTGTTGGCAATTGGACTATTAACCTAAATTGGGCTATCAAATGAAATTATTATATAAAAAAAAGTCAAGTATCATTTATAAAATTTTCGTTTTCTTTTTGCTTGTTTTTTTTTTGGTGTCATAAATTGAACTGAAATGTTGAATATATAAATATATATATGTATATATAAATGGTATTTTTTACAATTTTTTTCCTAATCTTATGAATCACCAGATAAAAAAAAGCTGAAAAAAAACTCTTTTGATGTTATCAAATATTGTACAACAATTTTTATTTGCGGATTTTCCAACTTATAAAAAAATTCTGGATAAAAAAAAATCTTTAAAAAAAAGGTTGTTTTCGCGTTGTTGTTGCTGGGAAAACCATAAGTTTTAAAACATAAATAATAAGAAAAATTTAGAATGCAATTATAAAAGTCGAATTTAATAGTGAATGTATAATAATTTTGATAACAATAATGAAAAACTTCAAGTTTGAAAGCAAGGCAAGTCAAAGAAAAGCAAGGGTGTGAAAGGAAATCTAGAAGTAAAATAAATTAAAAGACAGCTAGGAAATCCTTTTAAAAACTGTCTTAACAATTTGAAGAAAAAATGGAAGGAAGATTCTTGGAACGAAGTTATTAAGCGTTTGAAGACCAGCAGTTGTAATACATATTACCAAAGTATCAGTGTCTATCGGTGGTCTTCATTCCATTTCTACTGTCACTGAGATCGTTTAAATCGGCTCATGTTTAAATATAAATAAAATTCTTAATAATTGCACAAGATTATTCAAACAATGAAAGAATAGTTGGAGGAGAGATTCTCTTTTGTTTCCTTTCCTAACTTAAGCTAAAAGTTTTCGATTAAATGATTTTTTGTGGCCTCCTAATATTTGAAGACACGCTTGTCCACTACCAAGTACATGGATTTTTCTATATTTTTTTCTTCTGCTGACGGAGTTTTTGTAATTTAGAACTATTATGACTCTTTCTTAGTGGTTCCACTCCGTACTTCTTGAGAATACAGTTTTTTGACCCACCATAGTGTTATCGAACTGCGATGCTTTGCGGCTATTGCTATAATTTTTAATAATTCTTCGCTTGTGTTGAATCTAAACAATTGTACAGCGTCTTTATTATCAATCTTGCTATGCCACGACAATCTTATAGATGGCATGTATTCATTTTAAGAAATAAACACATCTAAATAGGGATAAAATGTTTATTTTTTTCTTTGTGATTCCAATTTAAAAGCCCAAAAAAATAAGCGAGAAATGTTTGCCTATAAATTCTATAGTGTGTTGGTTGTGGATATATATGGATATGTAATCGCTATCATAAAAGAATTTCCTTGTTGTTTTGTTTTTTTGTTTTTTTTTTTTAGATCTGATAATAAATGAAACCGTTCTCATTTTATCTCGAAAGATATACTATCAAAACTCAAAGATATAATAAAAATTAAGGCACTAGGGGATTGAAAAATTCAATGTATATAAAAGTTGAAAAAATCACAAAATATATGCGTTACATATGTTAGTGGCTTGCCTTTTGCCTACAGTAGCAGTAAAAAATGGAAACGCTTTAAAAGTTCAGTACCTATATAATATAAACCAATTCTTAGATTTTGGTTTGTTTGTTTTTTTTTTTTTATTTGAATTTTGGGGATGATATTGTTGCAATTTTATTTTTGCTGTTTTTTCTCCACTCTGCCTTCTTAAAATCTATTCAAATTTCATTTTATTATTATTGCTTCCAAATGGATGTGGTTTTTTCCTTGCTTTTTTCTTCGTTTTTTATGGGTAGAAAGTGAGAAAACGGAGCAACACAAAAAAAAAAAGTATTAAATTTTGTTTTTTTACTTTAAAGAGCATGGCCTGGTTGAATGGGGTAATGGGAGATATATAAGTTAAGTATTAAAGTGTTATTTTTAATATATATAAAACAAAAATTTATATCAAAACTTTATTAAAGAAAATTTTTCTATAAACATTTTTTTTATTCCTTTGCTTAATTTTACACTTCTTGGCTGCAATAACAAAGATTTATAAAAAAAAATTATTTCTGATTTATGAGACACAAGAAAATGGTTTAAAACTGAAATAAAAAAATTTAATAAAAAAAATTAAAAACTGTCTGGATTATAAAAATTTTAAGATTGCAGATGGAACGCATTGTTTGATACTAAAATTTTAATTTTTTATTTCATTGGTGTAGTAAAAATTTTGAGGTTTTTTAAATGAGGCATTCAAAAGTGAATTTTTGAAAAATTTTCTTATATATAAGTTCTTTTTAACCTTGTAGGTATCATAGGGCACACCTACTTTCTTAAAAATTTTTTTTTCTGATATTTATTCTGTATGAATATCGTATTTTTCAATTTTGGATTGATAGGATCAGCGTGATTTCCCCGAAAAAAATGATAAAATTTGATATTAACTTCGTTTCAGTGCCATTTGTTTAATCCAAGCCTCGGATTATCAATCTGAAGTGTTAGAAGTTTTGTAAAAGGATGATAAATGTTAGTTTATATTAGTCATGGATGAATATCCTTTTTTTTTCACTTTTATCCCGAGACGATTTCCTGATTTTCCCAGAAAAACCATAGGATTTGTTATTAATTTCGTAGCATTACTTATTTTTTAATCCAAGCCTCAAATTATCAATTAGGGGTATTAAAAGGGAAGTAAAATATGTTAAATGTTACTTTATTAGTGTAATCAATAAAATATAAATACTTTACTATAATTTATTATCTAAAGTTTTAAAAGGGACTGTTATTGAATTGTTCAGGATATCTACAATCAAGTTGAAATATTTAAATCAAATTGTAATATAATTGGCCATTAATATATTTTTTAAGATGGCTTGATTTATTTAATCAATTTATATTCATTACTTAATCTTAAACCGCTTTTTTAATAGACATTAAGATTGTCATTACTATTAACTTTTAGTTATTATTATGTGGATTTAAGATCCTACATAAAGTATTCCTTAATTTATTTTTTGGTGTTGGGTATCACAAGTTCAGGATACTATAGTCAGGTACACCGCAGTTGAATATACTCTTGATACGAATAAATCGAATTGAAATTCGAAAACAAACTTTATACTCGCAATGGTTTAAAATTTGAAGTAGTTTTTAATACCAAATTAATCCACACTTTATTTTCATTGTAATATACTGATGATCAAATTGTGAATTCTTTGACCCACCATATCTTCTGTCACCGCCCAAATTTTTTTAATTATTATACTCATAAGATATTGATTTCGTTTTTGATTCTGAAGCAGTATCGCGTATTTAAATCCAAATTCATTTTTTATAAGAACTCTTATCAATTAATGAAATCTTTCAGAATCAACCAAATCCTTAAATCTTTTACTAAATACATTACTTTTCGAGAACATCTAGAAAAACAGCAAGAGAGATGAAAAATAGTCATAAACCATAAGAAAGGACTAACACTTTTCTTGTAAAATTGAATTTTCTATTTTAATGTAAAAGTACAATTTCGTCAAATAATCTTAATAAAAATTTTTCCAGGACACCCAATAAAGGAAAATAAAAAAAACAAAAAAACTCTTTACATTTAAAACAAATAAAAGCTCAACACACAACGCAACTTATAAAAAAAAAGTATATAAAGGACCTCAAAATATGTGACTGTATAAATGTGACAAAATACGAATTTTTTCGCGGCAAGATTTTCGTTTTATTTTCGCAATTTTCACAAAAACAAAAAAAAAAATAATAAAGGAAAAACAGTAACATGATAGGAAAAATAAAAATATATAAAGAAAAAAGTCTATAGGGAACTCATATTATCCTTAATATTATATCATATAAGTTAATATATATATATTTTATAGCATATAATATAATATATGTATGTGTAGGTGTGTATATATATCCCAGATATTTTTTAGTATAAAATATCATTTCATAAAAAAAATTCTTATATGTATATATAATAGTTAATAGGAAATAAAATGTAAGGATCAAAAAGCATTCTGTAATTGACTACGAGCCATTTTGAGGGTGAATAAAAATATAAAAATAAAAAATTAAAGCGAGTAAGGCTTATTTTGCTGGTTTGGTGCTTTTAACAAAAGACATTCTAAAAATTTTATGTACATTATATACTGCTATACATACATATACATATATTTTAACACCAATTTGACTTTTCGTATATTTTTGGGACTATTAAACCATATTGAACCATTAAACCACGTCTTAAATGTAAAAAAAAAAACGAAGAAAACCGAATATTAAGTATAAAATGATAAGACATGGGACCGATCATATGGTTAAAGTAAAAAAAAAATTGATTTGTTTTTTTTTTTATTTTTCTATTTGTTTGCGGAAAATTGGGAAAATTTTTTCAAATTATTTCAAAAGTTAAATTTTATTGTATTTAGAAAAAGAAAAAAATACCATCAAACTTTTTTTTTGCCATTTTTTTCTTATGTTTTTTTTTGTTTTTATTATTCAGGAATTGGTAATTTACTGTGATTACAATTTTGAATCGTTAGAAATCTATTAGAGAATAAATAACGAATTTGAAATCGAAATAAAAAAAAAGCGAGTAATGAAAAAAATATGTATAAATTGAAAAGATTCGATTTTGTTTTTTGCTTTTGTTCTTTTGCCAATTTTCCTTGTGAGGGCGGAAATATGGGTGAAAACTTTTAACTCTTGACAAAGTTTTTCAATAAAATTTGCCATAATTTTCACTTTTTTTTTGTGTTGTTGGTTTTTTTTTCAATATTCAAAAAATTTAAAATAATTTTGAGGTACGGTGAAAAAAATTAAGTGAATTTATATTTTTTCAGTTTTTATTGCATATTTTTAGGCGCTTGAAATTTATTGATGTTTTAAGTTGGCTTTTGTTTTTGATAGGACTTGTATTCGTTTTTAAAATGGTTTCTGCTTTTTTTTTTTGGAAATAAATATTTTTATTTTGATATTTTTAATTTTTTTGAAATTTGTATTATGAGGTTTTTAATATAATTACGAGTATGAGATTTTTAAGGGGTTGAAAGCTAAACAAAGTTTGTTTGTTGATTTGGACAGAAAGTTAAATAGGCAAAATCGTTTCTAGTATTCGGTAATAAAATATTTCATTAATTTAAAAAAAAAAATATTTTTAAATAGGCAGGGTATGGGAAGAAATAATACTGTATTAAAAAATTTAAATAGAAAACTCATTAATGAAATTTTAGTAAAATTGTATTATATTAAAATATTAAATAGCTGAGATTGAATAATTATAAATAAATAAATAATTTAATAAAATAAGTTATTATGGACTGGGATTGGAGTTCTAAAGTCAAACCAAGGATGCAAAAGCAAGTTGTTAGGTGAAAAAAGTGTAAAAGATTGTGTTAAGCCTGATCATATTTTTGTGAATTATTAAGTTAGAATGACCACTCTAAATAACAGATTCACAAGAATAAAGCGGTCCTTAAAATCACATCATATAAACTAATATACATATTTTAAAGTGCATAATATAATATGTGTGGCTTTTAATATATCTTACATATCTGTATTTTAGAATTAAATAAAATTTCGGAATTATTGTAGTTCTTATTATACAAGTGATTTAAGATTAAAACGCGTTTTAATCTTAAATCAATTGTATCTGTATATTGAAATAGTTTTAATATTATAATAAATTGCAGCTCATGCTTGTTGGTCTTACTTTTCTTCAAGGAAAATTGGGTATAACAGGAGAATCTATTAAACCGAGAATATAAGAGAATACACACATTTCCTATATAATAGAAGATGGTTAAATGTCATCTGTATTATATTTTAAACAAAATTATTTATTTTAAAACTACTAAATTTAAGATAATTGAAACAGGAAATTAAAACTAAATTGAAAATACTAGAAAATTCGTTTTTAAAAAATTTTCATTCTCAAATATGTGAGATGTTTTTCAAAATTTCAAAATTTATAAATTCAAAAAGGATACGATTGCGTAAAATAATTTTAATTAATTTTTGTATTTTTTTTTTTTTTGAAATTAATAAATTTTATATTGATATAAAGTTATGAATATTATAACGTATAAAAAGGCTAAATGAAGTAACTCCAAATGAAATAACTCGAATTAAAATTTAATAAAGTAGAAATTCTCTTTTTTTCATATATAAAGTCGGTACTTTCACAACTACATCTTTCAAAAAACGGGAAAGCCTTCAAAACTTCCGATATGCATATCATCCGGACTATTTTATTTTTAATCATTCCAATTATTCTGGAAAACAAAGAGTCCCTTATTTATATAGATACAACTAATCTTCATAAATTTAATATATTAACATTTTATATTAAGTTGGGAGTTATTTTATTATGAAAAAAATTCAAGAATAAAATTAAGAGTTATTTAATTTTTAAAATCAGGGATGAAAATTATTTCATAATTTTCTGGCACGATTCTATCATTTGATGGCAAAAATTTATTTTATTGTGATTATTCCCTTAGGTATTATTTCCTTGACAGTTATTTCATTGCCCCATTCAAAATATTAAATATTTGACATTTAACCATTTTCATTTAAACCTACAAATATTAAAATAAAAAGGACATTTTATATTAATTATATGCCATATATATATCCTTTTTGAATGAAATAAAAAAAGGATACAATAGAACATTAATATAAAAAGGAGCTTAAATTGTATTTAAATTAAATGTTATTTGAAATTTATTTTTTTATTATTCTATACTTAAAAAATATCTTTTTTTAATTTCATATTTTTTAATTGCCCTCCCCTATTCCATGTTTGTTAATTCTCTACAGAATATCTAAAATTGAATCCTAATATAAAAAAATTGTTTTTTATTTATATTCGAAAGCGTCATAAACAAAAATGTCCTTTTTAAATAAAAGGATATCTGTTAAAACCTTTTTTTTTTTCAAGTATATTTCAGTTTATTATTAATTTTCAATTCAAATTTTGAATTCGGTGTAGTTATATTTTAATATGAATGCAAATAACCTTTTTTTCATTTGTGTTTGAGAAATTTAACAGTTTTTGATGATAAAATTAAGTATCTATTAGATACGAAATTATTTTAATAATAAAATTATATTGTGTAGGGTCTATTTTGAAATACCATCGGATTAAGTAAACCAAAACCGGCTTATTTAATAATCAATTTTTCAATAAAAATTTTCTAAAAATACAATTTAAAATCTGAAATTTTTTCAATTGTACAATCTAAGAATATGTATTGTGTTGGTCATTTATTGAGAGTAAATAGAAATCCTTTTGATTTAAAGTTAGAAATATACAAATATAATAATAAAATAAAGGATTACCTTTTATATATATTAGATTTTAATCAAAAAAATATGAATATACAAAAATTTTGCATCCTACAAAGGATCTCAAAAGAAAAAATTATAAGATATCAAATTGGAGATATTTGTATGATGTTTGTAGATATAATCATAGAACTTGTATTGTATAAAGGTCCTTTTTAAATTTTATATTTGCCTTTATAACAAAAGGACATTATATTTTTAGTTATTGTTGAAATATAATTTTTTTTTTGATTTTTTTAATTTAAATAAATTGCTTGAAGGCAATTTAAATCGGTTTATATGTGTTGTCCTTTTTCTAATATAACATTAAGATTGGATTTGTTTTTAATTATTTATTTAGCATGTGCCCTTTAGATTATTCACAAAAAAAATTTTCATTTTGATATGATTTTTTAGTGAATATTTACTAACACTTACCTGGAAGAGACTTGGTTCCTTTTTTGTTTTGGAATGATGAAGGTATAGGTGGGATAACTAGTTTTTTTCAATTAAAATTATTATAATAGATTTGAGTAAGATTTGAACTTTTAAATTAAATATTAGTTTGTAAATCTTATAAGTTGATAAGATTCAAAGGATTTGATTTGTAAATATATAGTTTTAGATCAGTATTTTCAGGATTTAAAATTTGTTGTAGTTTCTACTCTAATTTCTATTCTTCCGTTCCCCAAAAGGTTCCCAAATTTCATTTGAATGAAATTATTTGTATATATTGTTATATATACAAATAATTTAAATTATTATGTAAGGCGACTTATCTTACAAAATTTGACAAAAAAGGATAGGTTTAAACAAGGCTCGTGCTTTCCCAAACTTTATTACTCATTGCTTAGTTAAAATTTTTTATTTAACCCATTAGATGCTGTTGCTATTTCTTAAAGTCATTGCTTGTCCAATAAATAACTTTATAATATTAGTGGGTACTTATTTAATAAATTAAAATAATTATAGAAAAACCTGACTGAATTTTAAAGTAATAAATCAACTTACAACTAAATTGCATACTTTTAGGCGCGCATTTATTTTCTTGCTATTTAACAATATTTAAAAACTTTGTAACTGCGTAACAATAAATAAAAGTTAATTATTTTTCTTCTTCATTGATTAATATCATGTTTATGATAATAAAAAATAAAAAAATATATTAATTTTATATTTTGATTAATATTTGGGAACTTATTTTCTTAATGTCGTCGCAGGTACGTTATTGTATTTGAATCGAACAAAATTAAATTCGATTTGTTGCTCAATTTTAATGACATAGTTTGTTTTTGATTTTGTTTTAACTTAATTCTCAAGGTATGTACGTTTCTTTGTTACAATATCAAATTGAATTTTCCAACTCAATTTTCCAACCAAATTTTCCAACTCAATGTTAGTATCACAAATTCTTCAAGAGTATGTCAGTATATAAAAAAATAACGTAACATAATTTAAGGGTGCTTATCAAAAGGAGGATATGAGTAAAATTACATCTACTTGTTGGTAAAAAAAGTATATGGTACCACATACAATTCATTCAATTATTATATACTAACCTACTATGTATGTTTAAATTTTAATATTCTTTCAGATTATTATTACAGGAAATAATAATAAATTTGATTTTTTTATCGATTATTTCGATGTTTATTTATTTTTTTGCGGGCGGGGAATTTGAATTTGCGGGAAGAGTTGCGGTTTACTTCCTCGGTTGATTTAAGTTTAGTTACTTTTTACTTTATAGAGAATTACATGCGTGTACATATTTTTGGGGTACATAATAGATCAATAAAATATTATTATTTCAAAATAAAAATTTGAGCAGGAAATAATTTAATTTTTATATAAAGTTATTTTCCTTTAATCAAAAAGAAAAACTTTTCTGTTATTATTTATTGTTTTTCAAATATTGAATTTTTTGGAAAATTAGCATATTGAATTAAATGAACGTATACCATATAGATCCTTTGAATTAGAGGGGGTTTATTAAGTTTAAGTTGTCTTAGGCTGTTAGAAATACAATAATTTATTTAGGGAGGCTGCAATAAGCCTACCTAAGCAAATTAATATTCCATAAATTCCATTACAAATTTTTTTTTTTTGAATATTAATTTATTTTAAAAATAAAGGGATTTTCCAAAAAAAATTGTAAAAGTTTTGAAGAATATAATTTAATATTTATTCCAGCATTTTTAAAGAAAATTTTGAATTAGTTTTCCTGATTTGAAAGTTGGGAAATTTAAGAATATTAAGTTAAAAATTCTGCTGAGGGTTATGTTGCGTATATAAATTGATAATTGCTATTTATCGAATTAAAATCAATAATGCCTCCGCTCAAACAATTCCGAAGTAGCACTAATGAAGCTTTAATTGTCCTTTGCTACACTGTTTATGCTTCTAGATGGTTTAAAATTCTTAATGAAAGTATATTGAATCTGAGAACCTCCTTAAATATGGAACTTGTTTCTATCAAGTCAAGTTAGTTGAGTACGTTTCCAACCCATCATCCAAGACAGCCTTATTATCCTTTTTTTTCCCAAAATCCTTCCCCTCAGAGATTTATTTACATTATTTTGTACAAAGGAATGCGGTTCTTAAGTTTCCCAAACCTAATTTAGACAATTAAGACCCTAAGATTTATTAGTTAAAATCCACTTTCGTTATGTAATTAAAAAAAATATATATATATATAATATATATATATATTTACTTATTTACAATATTTTACATAAATTATCGTAATCCATGACATTTTTATAAAGAAGAAGATTTTGTATCATCAATCAACATGTTTAAGAAAATGTCACAATAAATGGAAATTGTTTTTCCTTTACCTGTGTAGAATTTCACCTAAGTAGTAGTAGATTACCACTTAAATTCTAAGTTGTCAAGTGAATAAAAAATAAATGAATTTTGTTTTGTAAAATTGAAATAAGCTGATTTATGAAAAATGAAAATTGAAGAAAATATAAATCATGACTTCTAACTCATGTCATTCTTATTTTATTAACATTTGTTTGATTGATTTTTGTCATGTGGTACTTAAGTAAATGAATGGAGGTTAAAAAAAGGTTTAAAATTGACTATCTTTTATTTAAATTCCAATTTAAGTAAATTTTTTCAATATTTTTGACATTTATATTGATTTACTGTGGCTTTCATTCTTAATATTTAAAAATTATTATAAAATTAATCAGAAAGTGCTCTGAAAGGTTAGGATATCAATTCACTCTAGTTTTTTTAAGTTAAACCCTTTAATAAATGCTTGAGTAAAATAATTCTTGAGATATAAGACAATTTAAATTAGTTTTAAATACTTTGAAATTTTAAAGTTTGGGACAATGACGTTGCGACTATATTCAAATCCAATAAACATTAACTTTGTAGCCAATTAAAGTATCTTTTATTGTATTAAGGTAAACTAAAGTCAGGCTCTAT